>JABCMI010000376.1:0-22170 GCA_026261945.1 Hirschfeldia incana
TAGAATCACCCTGAAGTTGAATCAATATCATAGGAGCTAGGATTATAAGTTATCCCACTTTGGACCCAAATGATTCCAGTTTACCCTGTTTTGTAGATATGGCAGTTTCTTCAAGTTTCTGATCAAAACCTGAATGAATCCGGATTAAGAAGCTTTATCCTGCTCTTAATCAGTTTAGAATCACCCTGAAGTTGAATCAATATCATAGGAGCTAGGATTAAGAAGTTATCCCACTTTGGACCCAAATGATTCCAGTTTACCATGTTTGTAGATATGGCAGTTTCTTCAAGTTTCTGATCAAACCTGAATGAATCCGGATATAAGAAGCTTTATCCTGACTCATTTTATCAGTTTAGAATCACCCTGAAGTTGAATCAATATCATAGGAGCTAGGATTAAGAAGTTATCCCACTTTGGACCCAAATGATTCCAGTTTACCCTGTTTGTAGATATGGCAGTTTCTTCAAGTTTCTGATCAAACCTGAATGAATCCGGATATAAGAAGCTCTATCCTGACTCATTAATCAGTGTTAGAATCACCCTGAAGTTGAATCAATAATCATAGGAGCTAGATTAAGAAGTTATCCCACTTTGGACCCAAATGATTCCAGTTTACCCTGTTTGTAGATATGGCAGTTTCTTCAAGTTTCTGATCAAACCTGAATGAATCCGGATATAAGAAGCTTTATCCTGACTCATTAATCAGTTTAGAATCACCCTGAAGTTGAATCAATATCATAGGAGCTAGGATTAAGAAGTTATCCCACTTTGGACCCAAATGATTCCAGTTTACCCTGTTTGTAGATTATGGCAGTTTTTCTTCAAGTTTCTGATCAAACCTGAATGAATCCGGATATAAGAAGCTTTATCCTGACTCATTAATCAGTTTAGAATCACCCTGAAGTTGAATCAATATCATAGGAGCTAGGATTAAGAAGTTATCCCACTTTGGACCCAAATGATTCAGTTTACCTGTTTGTAGAAATATGGCAGTTTCTTCAAGTTTCTGAATCAAACCTGAATGAATCCGGATATAAGAAGCTTTATCCTGACTCATTATCAGTTTAGAATCACCCTGAAGTTGAATCAATATCATAGGAGCTAGGATTAAGAAGTTATCCCACTTTGGACCCAAATGATTCCAGTTTACCTTGTTTTCTTTAAGATTCTAATCAAACCTGAATGAATCCGGATATAAGAAGCTTTATCCTGACTCATTAATCAGTTTAGAATCACCCTGAAGTTGAATCAATATCATAGGAGCTAGGATTAAGAAGTTATCCCACTTTGGACCCAAATGATTCCAGTTTACCCTGTTTGTAGATATGGCAGTTTCTTCAAGTTCTGATCAAACCTGAATGAATCCGGATATAAGAAGCTTTATCCTGACTCATTAATCAGTTTAGAATCACCCTGAAGTTGAATCAATATCATAGGAGCTAGGATAAGAAGTTATCCCACTTTGGACCCAAATGATTCCAGTTTACCCTGTTTGTAGATATGGCAGTTTCTTCAAGTTTCTGATCAAACCTGAATGAATCCGGATATAAGAAGCTTTATCCTGACTCATTAATCAGTTTAGAATCACCCTGAAGTTGAATCAATATCATAGGAGCTAGGATTAAGAAGTTATCCCACTTTGGACCCAAATGATTCCAGTTTACCCTGTTTGTAGATATGGCAGTTTCTTCAAGTTTCTGATCAAACCTGAATGAATCCGGATATAAGAAGCTTTATCCTGACTCATTAATCAGTTTAGAATCACCCTGAAGTTGAATCAATATCATAGGAGCTAGGATTAAGAAGTTATCCCACTTTGGACCCAAATGATTCCAGTTTACCCTGTTTGTAGATATGGCAGTTTCTTCAAGATTCTAATCAAACCTGAATGAATCCGGATATAAGAAGCTTTATCCTGACTCATTAATCAGTTTAGAATCACCCTGAAGTTGAATCAATATCATAGGAGCTAGGATTAAGAAGTTATCCCACTTTGGACCCAAATGATTCCAGTTTACCCTGTTTGTAGATATGGCAGTTTCTTCAAGTTTCTGATCAAACCTGAATGAATCCGGATATAAGAAGCTTTATCCTGACTCATTAATCAGTTTAGAATCACCCTGAAGTTGAATCAATATCATAGGAGCTAGGATTAAGAAGTTATCCCACTTTGGACCCAATGATTCCAGTTTACCCTGTTTGTAGATATGGCAGTTTCTTCAAGTTTCTGATCAAACAGAATGAATCCGGATATAAGAAGCTTTATCCTGACTCATTAATCAGTTTAGAATCACCCTGAAGTTGAATCAATATCATAGGAGCTAGGATTAAGAAGTTATCCCACTTTGGACCCAAATGATTCCAGTTTACCCTGTTTGTAGATATGGCAGTTTCTTCAAGTTTCTGATCAAACCTGAATGAATCCGGATATAAGAAGCTTATCCTGACTCATTAATCAGTTTAGAATCACCCTGAAGTTGAATCAATATCATAGGAGCTAGGATTAAGAAGTTATCCCACTTTGGACCCAAATGATTCCAGTTTACCCTGTTTGTAGATATGGCAGTTTCTTCAAGTTTCTGATCAAACCTGAATGAATACGGATATATGAAGCTTTATCCTGACTCATTAATCAGTTTAGAATCACCCTGAAGTTAAATCAATATCATAGGAGCTAGGATTAAGAAGTTATCCCACTTTGGACCCAAATGATTCCACTTTACCCTGTTTGTAGATATGGCAGTTTCTTCAAGTTTCTGATCAAACATGAATGAATCCGGATATAAGAAGCTTTATCCTGACTCATTAATTAGTTTAGAATCACCCTGAAGTTGAATCAATATCATAGGAGCTAGGATTAAGAAGTTATCCCACTTTGGACCCAAATGATTACAGTTTACCCTGTTTGTAGATATGGCAGTTTCTTCAAGTTTCTGATAAAACCTGAATGAATCCGGATATAAGAAGCTTTATCCTGACTCAATAATCTGTTTAGAATCACCCTGAAGTTGAATCAATATCATAGGAGCTAGGATTAAGAAGTTATCCCCCTTTGGACCCAAATGATTCCAGTTTACCCTGTTTGTAGATATGGCAGTTTCTTCAAGTTTCTGATCAAACCTGAATGAATCCAGATATAAGAAGCTTTATCCTGACTCATTAATCAGTTTAGAATCACCCTGAAGTTGAATCAATATCATAGGAGCTAGGATTAAGAAGTTATCCCACTTTGGACCCATGTGATTCCAGTTTACCCAGTTTGCAGATATGGCAGTTTCTTCAAGATTCTAATCAAACCTGAATGTATCCGGATATAAGAAGCTTTATCCTGACTCATTAATCAGTTTAGAATCACCCTAAAGTTTAATCAATATCATAGGAGCTAGGATTAAGAAGATATCCCACTTTGGACCCATGTGATTCCAGTTTACCCGGTTTGTAGATATGGCAGTTTCTTCAAGTTTCTGATCAAACCTGAATGAATCCGGATATAAGAAGCTTTATCCTGACTAATTTATCAGTTTAGAATCACCCTGAAGTTGAATCAATATCATAGGAGCTAGGATTAAGAAGTTATCCCACTTTGGACCCAAATGATTCCAGTTTACCCTGTTTGTAGATATGGCAGTTTCTTCAAGTTTCTGATCAAACCTGAATGAATCCGGATATAAGAAGATTTATCCTGACTCATTAATCAGTTTAGAATCACCCTGAAGTTGAATCAATATCATAGGAGCTAGGATTAAGAAGTTATCCCACTTTGGACCCAAATGATTCCAGTTTACCCTATTTGTAGATATGGCGGTTTCTTCAAGTTTCTGATCAAACCTGAATGAATCCGGATATAAGAAGCTTCATCCTGATTCTTTATTCAGTTTAGAATCACCCTGAAGTTGAATCAATATCATAGGAGCTAGGATTAAGAAGTTATCCCACTTTGGACCCAAATGATTACAGTTTACCCTGTTTGTAGATATGGCAGTTTCTTCAAGTTTCTGATCAAACCTGAATGAATACCGATATATGAAGCTTTATCCTGACTCATTAATCAGTTTAGAATCACCCTGAAGTTAAATCAATATCATAGGAGCTAGGATTAAGAAGTTATCCCACTTTGGACCCAAATGATTCCACTTTACCCTGTTTGTAGATATGGCAGTTTCTTCAAGTTTCTGATTAAACATGAATGAATCCGGATATAAGAAGCTTTATCCTGACTCATTAATCAGTTTAGAATCACCCAGAAGTTGAATCAATATCATAGGAGCTAGGATTAAGAAGTTATCCCACTTTGGACCCAAATGATTACAGTTTACCCTGTTTGTAGATATGGCAGTTTCTTCAAGTTTCTGATAAAACCTGAATGAATCCGGATATAAGAAGCTTTATCCTGACTCAATAATCTGTTTAGAATCACCCTGAAGTTGAATCAATATCATAGGAGCTAGGATTAAGTAGTTATCCCCCTTTGCCCCCAAATGATTCCAGTTTACCCTGTTTGTAGATATGGCAGTTTCTTCAAGTTTCTGATCAAACCTGAATGAATCCAGATATAAGAAGCTTTATCCTGACTCATTAATCAGTTTAGAATCACCCTGAAGTTGAATCAATATCATAGGAGCTAGGATTAAGAAGTTATCCCACTTTGGACCCATGTGATTCCAGTTTACCCAGTTTGCAGATATGGCAGTTTCTTCAAGATTCTAATCAAACCTGAATGTATCCGGATATAAGAAGCTTTATCCTGACTCATTAATCAGTTTAGCATCACCCTGAAGTTTAATCAATATCATAGGAGCTAGGATTAAGAAGTTATCCCACTTTGGACCCATGTGATTCCAGTTTACCCGGTTTGTAGATATGGCAGTTTCTTCAAGTTTCTGATCAAACATAAATGAATCCGGATATAAGAAGCTTTATCCTGACTAATTAATCTGTTTAGAATCACCCTGAAGTTGAATCAATATCATAGGAGCTAGGATTAAGAAGTTATCCCACTTTGGACCCAAATGATTCCAGTTTACCCTATTTGTAGATATGGCAGTTTCTTCAAGTTTCTAATCAAACCTGAATGTATCCGGATATCAGAAGCTTTATCCTGACTCATTAATCAGTTTAGAATCACCCTGAAGTTAAATCAATATCATAGGAGCTAGGATTAAGAAGTTATCCCACTTTGGACCCAAATGATTCCACTTTACCCTGTTTGTAGATATGGCAGTTTCTTCAAGTTTCTGATCAAACATGAATGAATCCGGATATAAGAAGCTTTATCCTGACTCATTAATTAGTTTATAATCACCCTGAAGTTGAATCAATATCATAGGAGCTAGGATTAAGAAGTTATCCCACTTTGGACCCAAATGATTACAGTTTACCCTGTTTGTAGATATGGCAGTTTCTTCAAGTTTCTGATAAAACCTGAATTAATCCGGATATAAGAAGCTTTATCCTGACTCAATAATCTGTTTAGAATCACCCTGAAGTTGAATCAATATCATAGGAGCTAGGATTAAGAAGTTATCCCCCTTTGGACCCAAATGATTCCAGTTTACCCTGTTTGTAGATATGGCAGTTTCTTCAAGTTTCTGATCAAACCTGAATGAATCCATATATAAGAAGCTTTATCCTGACTCATTAATCAGTTTAGAATCACCCTGAAGTTGAATCAATATCATAGGAGCTAGGATTAAGAAGTTATCCCACTTTGGACCCATGTGATTCCAGTTTACCCAGTTTGCAGATATGGCAGTTTCTTCAAGATTCTAATCAAACCTGAATGTATCCGGATATAAGAAGCTTTATCCTGACTCATTAATCAGTTTAGAATCACCCTAAAGTTTAATCAATATCATAGGAGCTAGGATTAAGAAGATATCCCACTTTGGACCCATGTGATTCCAGTTTACCCGGTTTGTAGATATGGCAGTTTCTTCAAGTTTCTGATCAAACCTGAATGAATCCGGATATAAGAAGCTTTATCCTGACTAATTTATCAGTTTAGAATCACCCTGAAGTTGAATCAATATCATAGGAGCTAGGATTAAGAAGTTATCCCACTTTGGACCCAAATGATTCCAGTTTACCCTGTTTGTAGATATGGCAGTTTCTTCAAGTTTCTGATCAAACCTGAATGAATCCGGATATAAGAAGATTTATCCTGACTCATTAATCAGTTTAGAATCACCCTGAAGTTGAATCAATATCATAGGAGCTAGGATTAAGAAGTTATCCCACTTTGGACCCAAATGATTCCAGTTTACCCTATTTGTAGATATGGCGGTTTCTTCAAGTTTCTGATCAAACCTGAATGAATCCGGATATAAGAAGCTTCATCCTGATTCTTTATTCAGTTTAGAATCACCCTGAAGTTGAATCAATATCATAGGAGCTAGGATTAAGAAGTTATCCCACTTTGGACCCAAATGATTACAGTTTACCCTGTTTGTAGATATGGCAGTTTCTTCAAGTTTCTGATCAAACCTGAATGAATACGGATATATGAAGCTTTATCCTGACTCATTAATCAGTTTAGAATCACCCTGAAGTTAAATCAATATCATAGGAGCTAGGATTAAGAAGTTATCCCACTTTGGACCCAAATGATTCCACTTTACCCTGTTTGTAGATATGGCAGTTTCTTCAAGTTTCTGATTAAACATGAATGAATCCGGATATAAGAAGCTTTATCCTGACTCATTAATCAGTTTAGAATCACCCAGAAGTTGAATCAATATCATAGGAGCTAGGATTAAGAAGTTATCCCACTTTGGACCCAAATGATTACAGTTTACCCTGTTTGTAGATATGGCAGTTTCTTCAAGTTTCTGATAAAACCTGAATGAATCCGGATATAAGAAGCTTTATCCTGACTCAATAATCTGTTTAGAATCACCCTGAAGTTGAATCAATATCATGTTGAGATGAAGCAATAAAGAGTTGATCAATTGGTTAAGTAAAGAGAAGAGGATATATGAGTAAGGTTGGAGTAAGGATGCGCATTCTTGGGACACAAGCTATTCCGTACAATACTTGTGAACCAAGGCATCAAGTTAACCTTAGTATATCTTGGACAAACAAAGAGAAGAAGGGTTTCACTCGCCAAGGCATTGAGTTAAGAGAGTGGAAACCGTTGGCAAGTATGGACAAGGGAGAGGGGATGTCGGCAGCATTGTTTATATTAAAAGTCACATGTCTTCCCTAAGGGCTGGAGCCGTTATGAGCAGTCACTATCTCGGATCAGGCCTCATTTGTTTACTCTTATTCTCTTTGTCTTGTATCTTCCTCTTTTGGCTATTTAACCATATTGTATGTAACTCAAATCAATCAAGGAAATAAGAAAGTTCTTATTCTCTCATCTCTCTCTCTCTTGGTTACGCAAACAACACTCTCTCTTCCTTAATCTCTTACAATGTTTCTCACTTAATTACTCTTGATTCTCATATTCTTTCATGGTATCAGAGCTTAACAACTCTTGGAACCAATTCTCTTAATCTCTTTCTCTTCACTTCCGCATTCTCTGAATTTTTCTTTTCTATTTTTGGTAAAGTTCTTGGTGTTCTTCAGCTGTTCTTCATTTCCAGCTTAAAAATTTGCCAAAAATGGAAACTCACACAAAAATGGTGGTGATACCAGTGACTCTAAAAGGTCCTAATTACTTACTCTGGTCAAGACTTGCCAAGACAGCACTAGGAGGAAGAGGCCTATGGGAGTGCGTGGAGGGCAAGGCAACAAACAAGACTATCCTAGGAGAGGATGGTAAAGAAGAGACCAGTGTGGCTGAGGGTGATAAGAAGAAAGGTCAGGAGGACCTCATGGTGCTTTCTATTATTCAAAACAGCCTAGATACACCTATCTTGGAGGCTTACTCCTACTGTGAAACTGCCAAGGAGCTGTGGGAAACACTCAAGAAAGTGTTTGGAAACATCTCCAACATCAGTAGAGTGTTTGAAGTCAAGAGGGCTATCAACACACTCACTCAAGAGGATACTGACTTCTCTACACATTTTGGGAAGTTTAGATCCTTGTGGGCAGAGATGGAGATGCTGAGGCCATCAAGTGTTGATCCTGAAGTGATCAATGAAAGGAAAGAGCAAGATAAGGTGTTTGCCTTGCTTTTCACTCTCAATCCTGTGTATGGCGACCTCATTAAGCACATCCTGAGAAGTGACAAGCTCCCATCTCTGGAGGAGCTGTGTGCTCAGATACAAAAGGAGCAGGGATCAGTGGGGCTCTTTGGAGGAAAGGGAGAACTCATCCTTGCAAACAAAGCTACTGGAGCAGAGGCTCAGACTGAAGGTACTGCTAACAAAGGCCAGTACAAACCAGGAGACAAGAAGGTGTGGGAGTGTGATCACTGCAAGAAGAAAGGCCATGGAAGAGACAAGTGCTGGATTCTGCACCCACACCTCAAGCCACAAAAGTTCAGGACTGATGCAAAGGCCAACTACTCTGGTAATGAAGGGGAAACATCCACCCCAAAGCACGCTAAGGCCACTGGTGATGGGGCGCATGAGAATGTCACAAAATCTGACATTGAGGCGCTTATCAAGGCCCTAAAGGAGTCTGGTAACACTCTTGGTTACTCTCTAAATGCATCATATAGCTTGCCTAGTGCTCCTTATGCTCTTACAACTGATATGAATGCTTCTAGATATGTTAAACCTTTGATAATAGACTCAGGGGCCTCCCACCACATGATTAGTGATGCTAAGTTGATAGAAAACATTAAACCTGTTTTAGGAAATGTTAAAATTGCTAATGGTGATAGGATTCCTATTCAAGGTGAAGGAACCATTAGATTATTTAATAGGAATACTAAAGCTTTCTATATGCCATCTTTTGCATCAAATTTACTTTCAGTAAAAAGAGTTGCTACTGATTTAAATTGCAATGTGATATTCAGCCCTAATGAAGTTATGTTTCAGGATATTGAGACTCTTAAGTTGATTGGCAAAGGTGTTACAAAGGAGGACTTGTACCTACTTGACGACATCAAGACCTGTTCAAATCTATCTGCTTTTAGTTCAATTCCTGTTTTAGATAATGATGTATTATGGCATGCTAGACTAGGTCATCCTCATTCTCGTGCCTTGAATCTTCTCTTACCTAATGTGTTGTTTAAAAATGATGGCTGTGAAGCTTGTATCCTTGGTAAACATTGCAAAACTGTCTTTCCTAAATCATCAACCATCTATGAAAATTGCTTTGATCTCATACATTCTGATGTCTGGACTGCACCATGCATATCTAGAGAGAATCATAAATATTTTGTCTCATTTATTGATCAAAAATCTAAGTATACTTGGCTGACTTTGATTCAATCTAAAGATAAAGTACTTGATGCTTTCATTAATTTCCAGAACTACATCACTAACCATTTCAATGTTAAGATCAAAGTATTCAGGTCAGATAATGGTGGAGAATATACCAGTAATGCATTTAAAAGCCATCTAGCCAAGCATGGAATCATCCACCAAACTAGCTGCCCATACACCCCACAGCAAAATGGTGTTGCTGAGAGGAAAAACAGACACCTAATGGAGGTGGCTAGATCCATGATGTTCTATACCAACATGCCTAAAAGATTCTGGAGTGATGCAGTCATGACAGCATGTTATCTCATCAACCGGATCCCAACAAAAGTGCTTGAGGACTGCTCACCATATGAGGTATTGAATAACCAGAAACCATCCATTGCTTACTTACGTGTATTTGGGTGTTTGTGCTTTGTATTAAAGCCAGGTGAACTGAGAAACAAGCTAGAGGCAAGAAGTGTCAAGGCAGTGTTCATAGGCTATTCCAATACTCAAAAGGGATACAAGTGCTATGTACCAGAGACCAGGAGGGTTCTGGTGTCCAGGGATGTGAAGTTTATTGACTCCAGAGGTTACTTTGATGAAAAAGATTGGGATAACCTCAAAGATTTAGCACAAGGAGCCTCGGATAGAGCTCTTAACCTGAAGCGCATCATGACGAGTCTTGGCATCAATATGGAAGGCAGCAGCACAATAAATATTGATCAGGGATCAGTACCAGTGAATGGTGAGGGAGAACAAGTTATTCATCCTAATCCTGAAGGGGGGAATCAAGAGGATTCTCATACTGATCAAGAGGGATCAGAAGTTCAAGAAGAAGCTAACAATAATCAAGAACAAGAGGTTCAGGATCAAGATGAAAACAACCAAAGAGAGCCATCAGTACATCATCAAGAAGGAGGAACTGATGAAAGTGAAAGTATCCAAGAAGTCCAGCAGCTTAGGAGAAGCACAAGGATCAGAAACCCTCCATCAAACTGGAGCAATACAAGGGTGTATTTCAACAGCCAAGCAGTTGCTCACCCCACTCAAGCGACTTGCTCCTTAGCACATTACCCTATGGATCATCAAGCTTTTATCACCAACCTAGATGAGGAGTACATACCAAGATCGTATTCTGAGGCTATGGAGATAAAAGAATGGAGAGAATCAGTAGGAGAAGAGATGGGTGCTATGGAAAAGAATGGAACCTGGTTTGAAACAGAACTTCCCAAAGGCAAGAAAGCAGTAACCAGTATGCTGTTATTCACCATCAAGTACTTAGCCAATGGGAAACCTGAAAGAAAGAAGACCAGGCTGGTTGCAAGAGGCTACACCCAAGTATATGGAGAGGATTATCTTGAAACTTTTGCACCAGTAGCAAAACTGCATACTATAAGGATACTACTATCTCTTGCTGTGAACTTGGAATGGGATCTTTGGCAAATGGATGTCAAGAATGCATTCTTACAAGGAGAGCTAGAAGATGAAGTTTACATGCGCCCCCCACCTGGTATGGAAAGCATGGTGAAACCTGGAAATGTGCTAAGGTTGAGGAAGGCAATTTATGGCCTGAAACAATCCCCAAGAGCATGGTACCACAAGCTAAGCACAACACTGAATGGGAGAGGCTTTGTGAAGTCAGAAGCTGATCACACTTTGTTTACCATGACTCTCCAGCAAGGGATCACTGTTATTCTTATATATGTGGATGATATCATCATCACAGGCAGTGATAAAGAAGGAATCAACTCAACCAAGGCGTTTCTCAAGGCAACATTTGAGATCAAGGATTTGGGAGAGCTCAAGTATTTTCTTGGAATTGAGATGTGTAGATCAAAGGAAGGTCTATTCATGTCCCAAAGGAAGTATACACTGGATATGTTAAAAGAAGCTGGAGAACTTGGAGGAAGAGCTGCTAAGACTCCACTTGAAGATGGTTACAAAGTGATGCGTGAGGGGGAGATTGAAGACAAAGCTTATGGAGATGTGAAGCATTATAGGAGAATGGTGGGAAAACTGATCTATCTCACTATAACAAGGCCTGATATATGCTTTGCAGTCAATCAAGTAAGCCAACATATGCAATCTCCCAAGATACATCATTGGAACATGGTTGAAAGAATTCTGAGGTACCTTAGAGAGGCGCCAGGGCAAGGAATCTGGATGGGATGCAACAAGAGCTCAGAGATAGTTGGGTACTGTGATGCTGATTGGGCAGGAGACAGAGTGGACAGGAGATCAACCACAGGCTATTGCACTTTCATTGGAGGCAATTTGGTCACTTGGAAGAGCAAGAAGCAGAAGATTGTATCATGTTCTAGTGCAGAAGCAGAATATAGAGCCATGAGAAAACTTACCAGTGAGTTAATCTGGATCAGAAACCTGCTGCATGACTTGGGCATAGAGACATCATCTCCTATCACCATGCACTGTGATAACCAAGCAGCAATCCACATAGCATCCAACAGTGTGTTCCATGAGAGAACTAAGCACATTGAGGTGGATTGTCACAAAGTAAGGCAGGCAGTAGAGCAAAGGATTATCCTCCCTTGTTATACAAGAAGTGAAGATCAATTGGCTGATATTTTCACCAAGGCTGCCAGTATCAAGGTTTGCGAGTTCATTCATCCTAAGTTAGGACTCGTGGACCTCACATCTCAATGATCCCCTTCATGAAGTGTTCTACTCTTTTTCCTTAGCTTGGGTTTTGTCCCATGAGGTTTTACCTAGCTAAGGTTTTAATGAGGGAATGCTTCATGACTTCCAAGCTTGACTTGTTCCATATGGTCAAGCTTGAGGGGGAGTGTTGAGATGAAGCAATAAAGAGTTGATCAATTGGTTAAGTAAAGAGAAGAGGATATATGAGTAAGGTTGGAGTAAGGATGCGCATTCTTGGGACACAAGCTATTCCGTACAATACTTGTGAACCAAGGCATCAAGTTAACCTTAGTATATCTTGGACAAACAAAGAGAAGAAGGGTTTCACTCGCCAAGGCATTGAGTTAAGAGAGTGGAAACCGTTGGCAAGTATGGACAAGGGAGAGGGGATGTCGGCAGCATTGTTTATATTAAAAGTCACATGTCTTCCCTAAGGGCTGGAGCCGTTATGAGCAGTCACTATCTCGGATCAGGCCTCATTTGTTTACTCTTATTCTCTTTGTCTTGTATCTTCCTCTTTTGGCTATTTAACCATATTGTATGTAACTCAAATCAATCAAGGAAATAAGAAAGTTCTTATTCTCTCATCTCTCTCTCTCTTGGTTACGCAAACAACACTCTCTCTTCCTTAATCTCTTACAATGTTTCTCACTTAATTACTCTTGATTCTCATATTCTTTCATATCATAGGAGCTAGGATTAAGTAGTTATCCCCCTTTGGACCCAAATGATTCCAGTTTACCCTGTTTGTAGATATGGCAGTTTCTTCAAGTTTCTGATCAAACCTGAATGAATCCAGATATAAGAAGCTTTATCCTGACTCATTAATCAGTTTAGAATCACCCTGAAGTTGAATCAATATCATAGGAGCTAGGATTAAGAAGTTATCCCACTTTGGACCCAATGTGATTCCAGTTTACCCAGTTTGCAGATATGGCAGTTTCTTCAAGATTCTAATCAAACCTGAATGTATCCGGATATAAGAAGCTTTATCCTGACTCATTAATCAGTTTAGCATCACCCTGAAGTTTAATCAATATCATAGGAGCTAGGATTAAGAAGTTATCCCACTTTGGACCCATGTGATTCCAGTTTACCCGGTTTGTAGATATGGCAGTTTCTTCAAGTTTCTGATCAAACATAAATGAATCCGGATATAAGAAGCTTTATCCTGACTAATTAATCTGTTTAGAATCACCCTGAAGTTGAATCAATATCATAGGAGCTAGGATTAAGAAGTTATCCCACTTTGGACCCAAATGATTCCAGTTTACCCTATTTGTAGATATGGCAGTTTCTTCAAGTTTCTAATCAAACCTGAATGTATCCGGATATCAGAAGCTTTATCCTGACTCATTAATCAGTTTAGAATCACGCTGAAGTTGAATCAATATCATAGGAGCTAGGATTAAGAAGTTATCCCACTTTGGACCCAAATGATTCCAGTTTACCCTGTTTGTAGATATGGCAGTTTCTTTAAGATTCTAATCAAACCTGAATGAATCCGGATATAAGAAGCTTTATCCTGACTCATTAATCTGTTTAGAATCACTCTGAAGTTGAATCAATATCATAGGAGCTAGGATTAAGAAGTTATCCCACTTTGGACCCAAATGATTACAGTTTACCCTGTTTGTAGATATGGCAGTTTCTTCAAGTTTCTGATAAAACCTGAATGAATCCGGATATAAGAAGCTTTATCCTGACTCAATAATCTGTTTAGAATCACCCTGAAGTTGAATCAATATCATAGGAGCTAGGATTAAGAAGTTATCCCACTTTGGACCCAAATGATTCCAGTTTATCCTGTTTGTAGATATGGCAGTTTCTTAAAGTTTCTGATCAAATCTGAATGAATCCGGATATAAGAAGCTTTATCCTGACTCATTAATCAGTTTAGAATCACCCTGAAGTTGAATCAATATCATAGGAGCTAGGATTAAGAAGTTATCCCACTTTGGACCCAAATGATTCCAGTTTACCCTGTTTGTAGATATGGCAGTTTCTTCAAGTTTCTGATCAAACCTGAATGAATCCGGATATAAGAAGATTTATCCTGACTCATTAATCAGTTTAGAATCACCCTGAAGTTGAATCAATATCATAGGAGCTAGGATTAAGAAGTTATCCCACTTTGGACCCAAATGATTCCAGTTTACCCTATTTGTAGATATGGCAGTTTCTTCAAGTTTCTGATCAAACCTGAATGAATCCGGATATAAGAAGCTTCATCCTGACTTCATTAATTCAGTTTAGAATCACCCTGAAGTTGAATCAATATCATAGGAGCTAGGATTAAGAAGTTATCCCACTTTGGACCCAAATGATTCCAGTTTACCCTGTTTGTAGATATGGCAGTTTCTTCAAGTTTCTGATCAAACCTGAATGAATACGGATATATGAAGCTTTATCCTGACTCATTAATCAGTTTAGAATCACCCTGAAGTTAAATCAATATCATAGGAGCTAGGATTAAGAAGTTATCCCACTTTGGACCCAAATGATTCCACTTTACCCTATTTGTAGATATGGCAGTTTCTTCAAGTTTCTGATCAAACATGAATGAATCCGGATATAAGAAGCTTTATCCTGACTCATTAATCAGCTTAGAATCACCCTGAAGTTGAATCAATATCATAGGAGCTAGGATTAAGAAGTTATCCCACTTTGGACCCAAATGATTACAGTTTACCCTGTTTGTAGATATGGCAGTTTCTTCAAGTTTCTGATCAAACCTGAATGAATCCGGATATAAGAAGCTTTATCCTGACTCAATTAATCTGTTTAGAATCACCCTGAAGTTGAATCAATATCATAGGAGCTAGGATTAAGAAGTTATCCCACTTTGGACCCAAATGATTCCAGTTTACCCTGTTTGTAGATATGGCAGTTTCTTCAAGTTTCTGATCAAACCTGAATGAATCCGGATATAAGAAGCTTATCCTGACTCATTAATCAGTTTAGAATCACCCTGAAGTTGAATCAATATCATAGGAGCTAGGATTAAGAAGTTATCCCACTTTGGACCCAAATGATTCCAGTTTACCCTGTTTGTAGATATGGCAGTTTCTTCAAGTTTCTGATCAAACCTGAATGAATCCGGATATAAGAAGCTTTATCCTGACTCATTAATCAGTTTAGAATCACCCTGAAGTTGAATCAATATCATAGGAGCTAGGATTAAGAAGTTATCCCACTTTGGACCCAAATGATTCCAGTTTACCCTGTTTGTAGATATGGCAGTTTCTTCAAGTTTCTGATCAAACCTGAATGAATCCGGATATAAGAAGCTTTATCCTGACTCATTAATCAGTTTAGAATCACCCTGAAGTTGAATCAATATCATAGGAGCTAGGATTAAGAAGTTATCCCACTTTGGACCCAAATGATTCCAGTTTACCCTGTTTGTAGATATGGCAGTTTCTTCAAGTTTCTGATCAAACCTGAATGAATCCGGATATAAGAAGCTTTATCCTGACTCATTAATCAGTTTAGAATCACCCTGAAGTTGAATCAATATCATAGGAGCTAGGATTAAGAAGTTATCCCACTTTGGACCCAAATGATTCCAGTTTACCCTGTTTGTAGATATGGCAGTTTCTTCAAGTTTCTGAATCAAACCTGAATGAATCCGGATATAAGAAGCTTTATCCTGACTCATTAATCAGTTTAGAATCACCCTGAAGTTGAATCAATATCATAGGAGCTAGGATTAAGAAGTTATCCCACTTTGGACCCAAATGATTCCAGTTTACCCTGTTTGTAGATATGGCAGTTTCTTCAAGTTTCTGATCAAACCTGAATGAATCCGGATATAAGAAGCTTTATCCTGACTCATTAATCAGTTTAGAATCACCCTGAAGTTGAATCAATATCATAGGAGCTAGGATTAAGAAGTTATCCCACTTTGGACCCAAATGATTCCAGTTTACCCTGTTTGTAGATATGGCAGTTTCTTCAAGTTTCTGATCAAACCTGAATGAATCCGGATATAAGAAGCTTTATCCTGACTCATTAATCAGTTTAGAATCACCCTGAAGTTGAATCAATATCATAGGAGCTAGGATTAAGAAGTTATCCCACTTTGGACCCAAATGATTCCAGTTTACCCTGTTTGTAGATATGGCAGTTTCTTCAAGTTTCTGATCAAACCTGAATGAATCCGGATATAAGAAGCTTTATCCTGACTCATTAATCAGTTTAGAATCACCCTGAAGTTGAATCAATATCATAGGAGCTAGGATTAAGAAGTTATCCCACTTTGGACCCAAATGATTCCAGTTTACCCTGTTTGTAGATATGGCAGTTTCTTCAAGTTTCTGATCAAACCTGAATGAATCCGGATATAAGAAGCTTTATCCTGACTCATTAATCAGTTTAGAATCACCCTGAAGTTGAATCAATATCATAGGAGCTAGGATTAAGAAGTTATCCCACTTTGGACCCAAATGATTCCAGTGATATTTTTATAATCTGAGAGTATTTTAATTATAATCTGGTGATTAAATGGAGATTAAGAGATTAGAGATTAAGAACAAGAGAGAGATTAGAGAGAGACTCAAAATTCTCATTAATGAATAAGGGGGCAGTCGCCAATTACAAATAAGGGAAAGCAAGGGATTACAACAGTGCACAATAGTGTGTTACAAGGGCTTCACTTAGCATCTAAAAGGAATATACTCCTAGCTTCTTCCTTTCCAACAGTGTGCACCTCTTCCCTTCTTCCTTTGGCACTGTAGGTGCTTCCTCTTCTCCTCTACAGTGCATCAGATCATGTGTCTAAGATATAGTTACCTGTGGTAAGTCCTCCCTCTCTCTTTACCACAGTAACTTATTTTCACCACAGTAACTTTTATTTATTCTCCACAGCTCAGTTTAACACTCCCCCTCAAGCTTGACCATGTGAAACAAGTCAAGCTTGGAATGACCATGAGATTTCCCTCATTAAAACCTCATTAAAGAAAACCCATTGGGACAAAACCTTAATGAGGAAAGAGTAGAAATCACATGATCAGGAGAGTGTATGAACTAGCTCTTAGGCGAAAGATCAATGAGCCCCAATCTGATATGAATGGACTCCATTGTCTTTTGCCTAGCTGCCTTTGTAAACACATCAGCCAACTGATCCTCACTTCGTGTATAGCAGGGTAGAATCACTCCAAGTATCATCATCTGCCTCACCTTGTGACAATCAACCTCAATGTGCTTTGTTCTCTCATGGAACACTGAGTTAGATGCAATGTGAATAGCTGCTTGGTTATCACAATGCATCGTCATTGGAGCTGCTTGAATAATCTCCAAATGCTTCAGAATCCCTTTTATCCACACCAACTCGTTTGTAAGCTTCAGCATTGCTCTATACTCAGCCTCAGCACTTGAACAAGATACTACCTTCTGCTTCTTGCTCTTCCAAGTAACAAGATTGCCACCAATGAATGTACAATAGCCTGTGGTTGATTTCCTGTCTGCTCTGTCTCCAGCCCAATCAGCATCACAATAGCCTACAACCTCAGTACTCTTGTTACAACCCATCCAAACTCCAAGACCAGTAGTCCCATTCAGATACATCAAGATCCTCTCAACCATTCTCCAATGGTGCTCCTTAGGAACTTGCATGTGCTGACTCACTTGATTCACAGCAAAGCACACATCAGGTCTTGTAATGGTGAGATAGATTAGCTTCCCTACAAGCTTCCTGTATAGCTTAGGATCATGAAATGGTTTGCTATCCTCTATCTCCCCCTCACGTGGAACCTTGTACCCATCCTCCATTGGCATTTTTGCTGTCTTTCCTCCATATGCATCAGCTCCCTTCAAGAGATCAATTACATACTTCCTTTGAGACATAAACAACCCTTCCTTTGATCTGCATATTTCAATCCCAAGGAAGTACTTCATTTCTCCCAAATCTTTAATCTCAAAGCTTGCCTTAAGATACTCCTTTGTAGCTTTGATTCCTTCCTTATCACTTCCTGTGATGATGATATCATCCACATACACCAGCAACACAACAATACCAGATGGTGTGGTTAAGGTAAAGAGAGTGTGATCCAATTCTGACTTCCTGAATCCTTTCCCATTCAGTGTAGTGCTCAACTTGTTGTACCACGCCCTTGGAGACTGCTTGAGACCATAGATAGCTTTCCTCAACCTTAGCACATTACCCTTCTTGACTAGATGTTCAAGGCCTGGTGGTGGATGCATATACACTTCATCTTCCAACTCTCCTTGAAGAAATGCATTTTTCACATCCATTTGCCACAAATCCCACTCAAGATTCACAGCTAGAGACAAGACAATCCTGATAGTATGTAGTTTAGCCACAGGTGCAAAGGTCTCAACATAGTCCTCACCATATGTTTGAGTAAACCCTCTTGCCACCAGCCTAGACTTGCGCCTCTCTATTCTTCCATCAGGGTAGAATTTGATTGTGAACACCCATTTACTTGTCACTGCCTTCTTCCCTTTAGGCAGCTCACTCTCATACCAAGTCTCATTTTTAATCATAGCACCAGCCTCATCAGCAACTGACTCTCTCCACTCTTTGATGGCTACAGCTTCCTCATAAGTCCTTGGAACATAACTCTCATCCAAGCTTACTGTAAAAGCCATATGATCATCTGGAAACTCTGCAAAGGAACACATAGCTTGGGAGGGATGCTCCACAGCCTGGGCATTGTAGTACACTCTTGTGTTTACCCAGTTGGAAGGATCCCTCCTTTCCCTTGTGCTCCTCCTTAGTGGCTGAACCATCTCCTCTACTTGTGGCTCATTCACTTCATTCTCAACTGATCCACTAGATTCTCCTTCCCACTCTTCACTAGACTGAGTACCATTCCCATTTGAGTCAGTAGATTCTCTCTGCTCTTCCCCAACAGGCTGAGCACCACTCTCTACTTCCACTGTAGCCTCTTGATCATGTTGACTTGAATCTACTTGAGTTTGTACAGGTTCATGAGATTCAGTTCCATTCCCCCTCTCATGATCAAGAGGAGCTGTTCCAGCTTCTCCAGGCTGGTTAGAAGACTCTCTTCTTCCAGGTTTCGGATCCTGGGACACTCCTATCCCTAGCATCTCCAACATCACTCTCAGTGTTGTTGCTCTATCAGATGGAGCTTGAGACAAATCCTTCAGATTCTCCCACTCCTTTTCGCCATAATATCCTTTGGACTCAATGAACTTCACCTCTCTAGATACCATCACCCTCCTTGCTTCAGGATCATAGCACTTATAACCCTTTTGAGTAATAGAGTAACCAATGAACATAGCTTTAGTACTCCTTGCCTCAAGCTTGTTTCTCTGTTCTCCTGGTGTCATCACATAGCATACACACCCAAACACTCTTAGATGATCAAGGAAAGGCTTGCTTTTGTTCAACACTTCAAAAGGAGACAGATCACCCAATATCTTTGTTGGAACTCGGTTGATAAGATAGCAGGCAGTCTGTACAGCATCTCCCCAAAACCTCTTTGGAACATTGGAATGAAACATCATAGACCTAGCAACCTCCATCAAATGCCTGTTCTTCCTCTCAGCTACACCATTCTGCTGTGGTGTATAAGGACAGCTAGTTTGATGCACAATCCCATGCTTGGCTAGATGACTCTTGAATGCATTACTCATGTATTCACCTCCATTATCTGATCTCAATATCTTCACAGATGCATTGTATTGGTTAGATACATATGCCTGGAAGTTCATAAACGCCTCCAACACCCTGTCCTTTGATGGAAGCAAAGTTAACCAGGTATACTTGGACTTCTCATCAATAAAAGTCACAAAATACTTCTGGCTGTCTCTAGACATGCATGGAGCAGTCCATACATCCGAGTGTACCAAATCAAAACACTTCTCATAAGTTGTCTTTGATGTGGGAAACACTGTCCTGCAATGCTTTCCTAATATGCATGCCTCACACTCCAAGTGATTAAATGACATATTAGGAAATATCAGCTCAATAGCACGGGCATGAGGATGACCCAATCTAGCATGCCAAGTAGTGCTCTCAACCCTCTCAGTACTACTTAAGCACCATGCATCAAAAGGCTTAGAGATCTTATCCACTTGAAGCTGGTATAGGTTATTCATGCTGTCTCCTCTACCAATAACCTTTCCAGTCTTTAAGTCTTGAAACTCCACATCATTTGGTCTGAATACTACCTGGCAGCTAAGATCCACTGTTGCTCTCCTCACTGATAGTAGATTAGAGGCAAACTGAGGCATATAGAAAGCATCAGAGTCTTTACCAAACAATTGAAGCTTTCCAACACCTTCTATTGGAATCTTGGTACCATTAGCTATCTCCACACTCCCATTGTTGGATCTCTTAATATCACTTAGCAAGCTCTTGTCACTGATCATGTGATGACTTGCTCCAGAATCAATGAGAATGCGTTTGTTAGATGTGGATGCTTTGGCAGGAGCACCCAGACTCCGGGTCGTAGCCAAAGCAAACACATACTTTACAAACTCATCCCATTCTCCCTTTGTAATCCTCTCATCATCCCCTTTGCTCCTTATCTTCCTCACAATCCCACTTTCCTCTATAGACTCTCCCATAGACTCTCCCATATATGCAGAGTAGTTGCACTCTCCCACAACTCTCTTTCTTCTCCTTATCATGTTGCTAAACCCCTTAGCAACCATTCTGCCATTCTTCTTCATCCGGAAGCCCTCACTTCTACTCCCAGCTGATCTCCATGAGTTCTCACTCATACTCATGGTTAACCAATCTCTCATACTCTTATGTGCTCTCTCCACCAGTGCACACGCCTCTTTCACATCCTGAAGTTGTTCTCCCTTGAGAACCATCTCTACTAGCCACCCATATGATAGCTCCATACTAGCCAACAGCCTTGAGATCACCTCTTGCTTTGCTGTTGCATTCTCATCCACATAGATCCTCAGCCCTTGTAGCTCATCCCACAAGTGCTGCAGCTTCATTACATGGGTGTTAACCCCTCCTCTTCTTGATCTCACTCCACAGATCCTCTCCTTGGCTTCATACACTCTCCTAAGATTGATCTTGTCCTCATGAGCAACCTCAATCTTCTCAAGCAATGTACTATCTCCAAGACTAGACTGATCCTTACTGATTTCTCTAGCTGTCTGATCTCCCTCAGCAGCTATCTCTTGTAAAGGCTTCACCTTTACCCTTCCATCAGTGGCTACCTCCTTCAAAGATCCCACCTTTACTTGTAAAGTCTCTACCTTTACACTGTCACTCCCATCAGTGGCTATCTCCTTCAAAGATCCCACCTTTACTTGCTTACTACTCAACATCCCACAGCTTTCCAATGCTGTTTTCATCCATAGAACCATACTACACTGGTTTCCTCCTCTCTCCTCCTCATACTGTGTTGTCTCTGATCTAAGTTGCTTCATGTCCCTGTTATACTCATCAATCACACAGCAAAGACACAGCAAATACACAGCAAGACCACAGCAACACACACAGCAAAGCCACAGCAACAATCAATATATCATCAAGAACATGGCAAGGACAAAGAAACTCACAAAGCAACAATCTTTGGCTTAGAACTTTCTCCAACAGATCCAAACCCCACGCCAAGCTTCTCTTCAGACTAGATCATCCTTCCAACGTTGCCAATCATCTAAAGGAACCTCCTTGAAGCTTACTCTCCAAAAGAAACACCAACAGACACCAACCCAGATTTTTAAAGATCTAGCTCACCAAAACTCTCAAGAACACTCAAGAACACCCAAGAACATTTCCAGAAAATAAAGAATCACTCTCCCCTTTTTGAGCAACCTGGCTCTGATACCATGATATTTTTATAATCTGAGAGTATTTTAATTATAATCTGGTGATTAAATGGAGATTAAGAGATTAGAGATTAAGAACAAGAGAGAGATTAGAGAGAGACTCAAAATTCTCATTAATGAATAAGGGGGCAGTCGCCAATTACAAATAAGGGAAAGCAAGGGATTACAACAGTGCACAATAGTGTGTTACAAGGGCTTCACTTAGCATCTAAAAGGAATATACTCCTAGCTTCTTCCTTTCCAACAGTGTGCACCTCTTCCCTTCTTCCTTTGGCACTGTAGGTGCTTCCTCTTCTCCTCTACAGTGCATCAGATCATGTGTCTAAGATATAGTTACCTGTGGTAAGTCCTCCCTCTCTCTTTACCACAGTAACTTATTTTCACCACAGTAACTTTTATTTTATTCTCCACAGCTCAGTTTAACATC
>JABCMI010000377.1:0-17822 GCA_026261945.1 Hirschfeldia incana
GAAGAATCAGAGGATGAGAAGTGGACAGAAAACAATGCTGGTGGAGATGAGAATCAGACAGACAATAGAGATGTTCCTGATGTGGATCCGACAAACAATCTGGCTGTCGTCACTGATGAGAGTCCAAACGTAAATGAAGATGTTGGTGATGAACTCGTTTTGGATGCAGCTGATGGTGGTAGTGACGATAGGTTTAAGTTTGTATTTGAGGAAGGTTTGAAAACAGTGGCAGAGAAAGAAGCATATGGAGGTATAGAAGAAGAAGAAAAAGATGATGATAGTGATGACGAAAGAGCACCACCTGATGTTGACTATCCAGATACACCAGTGGATTCAGAAGACGAATGGGAGGAATGGAACAGAGAGAGAAGAGGGAAAGGGAAGGTTAAAGGAAAGGATAAATACCATGGAGATTATGATAAACCTCCTTACATATGGCTGTTTCAGAAGTTTAGTAGCGGCTTAGAGTTCAAGGATCAGCTGCTGAAGTATTCTATGAATACTCAATATGATGTGAAGATGGCGAAGTCTGAGTCGTATAGGATTGCTGTGATTTGTTGCAACAAGAAATGTCCATTCCGAGTTTATTGCTCTGTAGAGAAACCGATTAACAGATGGATGGTCAAAGTATGTCACATGAGACACAACCATGGTAAATCAAGCAGAATCTCCATGTTGAAGCAAAGTGTTATTGCTGGTCTCTTTAGAGAAGAATTGCGAAGGAATGTGAACTTACAAGCTTCAGCGATTAAAGATGCTATAAAGATTAGGTATGACATTGTTGTACCTATATCTAAGTGTTATAGAGGAAGACAGATCGCTTTAGGGACAATTCTTGAAGCTCAGTCAACACAGTTTGGGAAGCTATGGGATTATGAAGCAGAGTTAAGGAGATCAAACAATGGCATCACAACTGATTTATGCACAAGAGAGGTCAATGATTCTCAAATGTTTGACTGTTTTTACATTTGCTTCAAAGAGTTGCGTACTGCATGGAAGAGTTGTTGTAGACCTGTTATTGGTCTTGATGGATGCTTCTTGAAGTGGGATTTAAATGGAGATTTGCTTGCAGCAGTTGGAAGAGACGCTGATAACAAAATGTACCCTATTGCGTGGGCAGTTGTAAGAGGAGAAAACAAAGACACTTGGGGCTGGTTTATAAGGAAGCTGAAAGTGGACCTCGGCTTGGAAGATGGAAAAGACTTGACAATAATTTCTGATAAGCAAAAGGGTCTTGTGCATGCCATAAAGTTGGAACTTCCTCATGCAGAGCATCGCATGTGTGCTAGGAACATTTATGCAAATTGGAAGAAGCTTGGGTTTTCGAGATCAGAGTACAAGTCTTTGTTCTGGGGGGTTGCTTATAGCTACACAGAGGGAGAGTATAAAGAGAATCTGCGTTTGGTTGAGGCATATGATACAGTCGCACACCAAGAGCTACTCAAGACGGAACCAGAGAGGTGGTGTCGAGCATATTTCAATGTGGAGTCACATTGCCCTGACGTCCACAACAACCTATCTGAGAGTTTCAACAGAACCATCAAAATGGCAAGAGCGAAACCAGTGATCAACATGTTAGAGGATATTCGCAGGTAAGCTATGAAAAGGGTATCAAGACGGTTCTTCATGGCAGACAAGTATGACACCATTGTAACACCAATTACAATGGCTTTATTGGAGAAAGCAAGGATTGCCAAGAAGTATTGTACAACAATACGCAGCAGCTCAAGCTTGTATGAGGTGGATGAGCATGACAATGGATACAGAGTTAACTTGGCTTCTCATCAGTGTGCTTGCAGGCGATGGGATCTAACTGGTATTCCCTGCAAACATGCAGTTTGTGTGTTGGATGACAACCAAGAGGATCCTGTGAGGTATACTTCAGAGTACTACTACGCACACATGATGAGGAGAACATATTCAGACAACATTAAACCCGTCAATGGTGAGAGTCTGTGGAAGAGGACAGGGAAACCACCAATAAGGATACCAGAGATAAGGAAGCCACGAGGTAGACCTAGAACACGAGACAGGAAAAAAGAGCCATTTGAAACACTTGAAAATGCAGGGAAATCCACAAGACATGGACGAGTCCCCACTTGTAGCCGTTGTCTTCAGTCTGGCCACATTAAGAGTGGATGCAAGAACCAACCTGTCGTGTATGAGGGACCAAAAAACAAGCGTGGTCGGCCTCGTAAAAATCAAGTTGAGGTAAGTTCTGATGTGTATCTTGAAATTTATTGTACAATATGTATATGCAAGATTTAATTTTATTTTGGTGCAGGGGACGCCTAAACCTCCATCAACAAGAAAAAGGAAAGCTAGTGGTTCTTCATCTCAGCCACCACCAGCTACTAGTTCTTCATCTCAGCCAGCACAAGCTACTGGTTCCTCCTCTCAGCCAGCACAAGCTACTGCATCATCTTCTCAAGTGCGTACTCACTCTACTGCTCCACAACAATCAGTGTCTTCGTCGGACCCTAAGCCTCATGCTAAGAAAGCTTCAAAGGGAAAGCCTTTGACGGTAAGGAAGAGAAGTAAAATTCCTCATGGTGTTGGAACACTATGGAGTCCATTCACAAATCGGCCTTTTGAAGTCTTTGGAGACCGTGTTTATGATAGGTCTGATCTCAATCCACAACAGCCTCCAGAGCCTCCACAAGAATGATTACATTGTTATCTTGGCTTTGTTGTTTCAGTGATTTCATGTCTGTTGGTTTTTTTTGTTTCAGTTACTTCATGTCTTTGGATTTGGTTGTTTCAGTTACTTCATGTCGTTTGGATGATGTTGTTTCAGTGACGGTCTTTTAGTTTTGTTGTTTCATTGTCTTCTATTTTTGTTGTTTTAGTGACTTCTCATGATAAAAGCTTAAGTTTAGTGTTGTTGTTTCAGTGATCTCATAGTTGTTAGATGTTTACTGTTATTGCTAAAAAACACAGACAACAAGTATGATGAAAGCTCAACATCAAGATGAGCAAGCTCCATAAATAGTCTTAGCATACTACAAATCTTAAAAGAACAACACCCATAACCAAATAGTCTTAACATCAAGATAAAGCTCCATAAATAGCCTTAACATCTTAGAAATCATAAGAGAAGAACAACAGGAGCCTCTACCACTTCAACATACCCACGACCACACCAAGAACAACAGTGAATCCAATTGATGACGTTATCAGAACATTGCGATACATCGTACTTCTCTCCTTCAGTATCAACACTTCCTTCTTCAGTGCTTCACATTCTTCACATGCTTGCTTCACATACACTGTATTCCTCTCGTTTGGCTCCACGCTTTCACTGTCAATGGTAAGGGCTCTTACCTTGTTCCTAAGGCTCTTAATCTCTTCTTTCTGTTGGTTTATAACATCTCTAGCACCAATCAACGCATCACGTTGTCATCCATGTGGCTCCTCAACATCATACCAACGAAAGAACTTACAAGACTCATAACCATTTAAAACCTTACGCCCTGGACATCTATAGAATCTCCTTCCTGGGTTGTCATCAGTCCAAGACTGAAACATTTTCGTTAAACGTTTACAGTTACAGAACAGACCTGCTTCGTTTTTGTACTCAGTAGTAGAAGAACTCGAACTGTGAGCCATCTACAACAAAAAAAAACACCTAAGAGATATGAACTCTGGTATCAATAGAAGAGAATAAAACCATAAATTCCGACATAAACGACATACCTTGTCGAGCTTGGGTCTATCTTCTCTTTGTTCTCTGTTTCTATCGTCTTTTTCTTTTCCTCTGTTTTTTTTTTTAAATACAGAAACCCTAGATCCCCAAATCGATTTGGGAGTGATGGGTTTTAATTTTTGTTTGCTGTTTTTTAATTTAAAAACGACACACGTTTTTGCTATGTTAAACGCCGTGAACAGTACCGTCAAGTGGTGTGGCGGTGCGGGCGCGGGAACGGACTTGAAGGTTTAATATGCTAAGTTTTTTAGTTTCAGGGTTTGAAGTGTTAGCAAAAAATCTTGAAGGTTTAAACTGCTAGTATGTGACACTTCCAAGGTTTAAAATGTGTTTTTTCGTTAAAAATATAGAGAAAACAGTTAATTCCCCAATAGACTTACCGCTTCCTTCGTTTTTAAGCACAAACGTTATGATCAAACATAAAATACCACAAACTGAAGTAAATTATAAATTTTATATACAGTATTAAAATATAGTCAATTACTATATAACAAGGCAAGGATCAATTTAAATTTAGTTGCTGATGTATAGTGTTTACGTGGAGAAGAAAATCAGTTCGATTTTGTTTAACATATCTCTAATTTTTTATTTTTAAATCGAGTAAAAAGACAAACGACATCATCGTTTTTAATATTAACAAAACAATGTGTTTGGTTTTAAAGACACTTGATCCTAGGACATTGAGTTTTTTCACAGTAGCACGCAACCACTAGACTAATTACATTTTCTTCTAGTAAAAGAAAACTCATTTTAGTCAGTTCATAGATTAACCATATAATTTATAATTTTAAAATCTTATGTAATTTTAGTTTGAAAATCCTGATATAGTTCCATATAATAGTGTAGTCAAATGTTGTATTTTAGCAAAAGAATAAAAGAAATTATCTGCCGACAAGAAAAATAAAATAAAAGAAATTATGTATGGTAGGAATTCTTCACATGGGCCCTGTACAGGTCGAGAAAATAGGAAGACTACCGTATAACAAATGTATTTCCGGTGGTAGGAGAGAATAGGTAAAAACCGGTTTGACTGAAAACCGAGTCAGCGACTGAGTCCGAGCCACAAACCGATTCCAAATTCGAGGAATCTCACGACGACTTCCACTTAAAAATAAAGCGACTTTGTATCAAAGAGAATCCAACAGATGCTTGTAGAAACCTAACTAAATCGAGAGAGAGAAAGAGGAATCGGTGGACTGACGAAAGAATGGGGAGTATCGGAGACGAATTGGCTTTAGATGTGGATGAGACGATCTTCGTGGCGGTGGCAGAAGACGTGGAGCGGAGCAAAACGACGGTGCTATGGGCGGCGCGTAACTTCTCGGGAAAGAAGATTTGCTTGCTTTACGTCCATCGTCCTGCTCGGCCAGGCCCAGCCTCCTGGAGTGAGAATCTTCTCCTGCTTCTCTTTCTCTCTTTAGTTACTTGTTTTTTCTTCGGTGAATTATGGTATATTTAGATTGTTGAATTGTTCTGAGTGTAGTGGATAAACCTTTCAATAGATTTTGCTCATGAACCTTACAGAGTCTATACATATATAAATCCTTTAGCTGAGAAATGATATAATTGTTTTACTATATTAAGAAGAGGAAGAGAAACCATATAAAAATCCATTCCTCCTAAAGAAAACAATTGATTCAAAGTATTTTATCTAGCTGAAGTTGGACTACATTGGAATGATGATGATTGATGATAGTGCTTTGGTTCTACTGTAAATAAGATTAGCTATTGGTTTGAGGGGACGACTTTAGCTGTTGTTCGTTTTCCTTTTACCAGTCTCTATCTCCATGGCTGTTAAGACTTGGTCATTTCTGAGATTTTTTTTTTTTTTGCTTAACTACAGCACACAAGAAACTTCCTGGTGGTACGTTTCGGAAACATGCTGTCAAGGTGATTGAGCGTGTTGATAAACAAAAAGTTGATGAGCTTATGGATTCCTATCTACGCCTTTTATCTGATACTGAGGTTTTAATTCTCTCTTCTTTTCCATGTATTGTCTATTGGTAGATGTAGTTTTTCTTATAAAGATATAAACTTTAACGGAAATACCTTGTGCCCTGTTGTTTCGGTCCTCAAAATTGTAGAGCTTACTTTAGTTTTTAAGGCATTCCTAGTTGGGACCCTGAATTGACATAGTTCTTTTTAGGTTCAAACAGATAAACTTTGCATTGCGGGACAAAATATCGAGGAAGGTATCGTAGACTTGATTGCTCGACATAATATTAAGTGGCTCGTTATGGGAGCTGCATCAGATAAGCATTACTCATGGTAAAGATAATGATTCTTTATTTGATCTCTTATGCTATAGATTGTTTTTCGTCTGACATTCGTATTATCTATTTAACTTCGACATGCCAGGAGAATGACGGATTTAAAATCCAAGAAAGCCATATTCGTTTGCAAAAAAGCTCCTGATTCCTGCCACATTTGGTTTCTGTGTAAAGGGTACCTTATCTTTACAAGGTAAAACTTCTTTTTCCTTTTGAATGCTGCACAATTTGCCTATTTGGATTCATCTATAGAAACTTCGATACCTTCAATTAAATGCTTCTACTATCTGTTTTTGTTTTCGACCACTATTCATATAACTTAAAAAACACTCTTGAAACAGGGCAACAAACGATGATAGTAGTAACAGACAAACAATGCCTCCCCTAGTACAGCTAGATTCAGATACTGAGACAAGGAGATCAGAAAAACTGGAATCCTCTTATATGAGGAGAAGGTTAAGATATTGGCGTAGCCTCCTTGAACAAGGTAGGGCTTTGCTTGGATTTTGCAAGGCCTCTCTGCATATGGTATCCTTTGCTATCAGTTGTATTTGTCTCTGTATGGTAACTTTGTTACAGAATTGTGCAGATGGTGAGAAAGAAACAGGTCAATTGGAGAGAGAAAAGGTGGAACCAAGAACAAGTACTCATCTATCTTCAGGTTCGAGTTCTTCCTGTGGAGAGCAGGTTGGCCCAGAGCCAGCTGGACCTGAAGTAGTTGGCTCAGATACCCGAACTCCCTCAAATGTCGAGGTAAGAAGAGTTCACTTCATCCTTAAGTTCAATTTCATACTGGTCACGAAGTAACTATAAATCCCCTTAGTAATTGTATTTTGTCGCGTGAAATGACTTTATTTGGCAAATAATTAGAGGAACCGGTTTCTCTTCAAATTGTTGACATTGAAATGTTTTGAACTCACTTTGTAGAAACGATTTATGAGAGTAGCTTTGTGTTTGCGATATATTGAAAACTCTACCTGAAGTTAACAAGATGCTGGAGATTTTTAGTATGAGCAAAGAAATTAATCTGCCTGGTGATCTTTTGGAATTTTCAGGAGAAGAGGCGTGAAGGAAAAGTAGCGGGCGAAGTTCATAGGTATGATAAAGCCATGCATGATATCAGCCAATCAGAGAGAACTGTCTATGGGGAAGCTCGAAACGAATGGAAAGGGGATGACAGTACAATGGAGGCTTTATGCAAGGTTCTAAGTCCAATTTATTTTTCAGTTTTCAAAGAAATAAATGTAGTTTCTTAAGATGTGCAAGCTCTGCCTCAGAGGTTGTACATATTTGCTGTCGTGAAATATAGTTGAGTAGTTGGTGTCACTGCTATAGATTCTTAGGCCACTGGCACTTTGTCGAACTCGTATTTCCCGGTTTAACCTTTTTTTTTCCTGTTGTTGTCGTCATCATGCCATCTCACAGGCAAAAGCGTTGGAGGGATTATGCATTAAGGAGCAGAGTCGAAGAAAGAAATTAGAGGAATTGCTAGAGAGAGAAAAGGGTGAAGTAAAGACGGTAATAGAGGAGAACAACGGATTCATGAAAAAACTTCAGATAGTTCAGAGTGATAATCTTAACTTGGAGAGCCAGATAGAGAAACTGCAAGACCTGGAAAAAGAACATGGTGAGAAGTTTGATACGGCTATGGAGCTCTTGAAAAGTTTCAGGCAGAAAAGGGATGAGATCCGTATGGATCACGAGAACGCGATGAAGGAAGTGAACGCACTGAGGAGATTGGTCAAGGGAAAGAGTATAGCGTCTTCTTCCGGGTCAGAAGTGCTCGACTATTCTTTTATGGAAATCAACGAAGCTACTAACGAGTTCGATCCGTCCTGGAAACTTGGAGAAGGCAAATACGGAAGTGTCTACAAAGGGAGTCTTCAAAATCTTCAAGTAGCTGTAAAGATGTTGCCTTCATATGGATCCCAGAATCACTTTGAGTTTGAGCGTCTTACATATGCAAAACATCATCCACATTGTTCTCATTGTTTTTTTTTTTGGATTTCAGGTGGAGATTTTAAGCAGAGTAAGGCATCCAAACCTGATAACAATAGTGGGTACTTGTCCAGAGTCTCGGTCTCTTATCTATCAATACATTCCTAACGGGAGCCTCGAAGACTGCTTTTCAACTACAAACAACGTTCCTGCGCTTCCGTGGGAGTCACGGATCAGGATTGCCTCTGAGATATGCTCTGCTCTCCTGTTTCTTCACTCGAACGTTCCTTGCATCATCCACGGAAACCTAAAACCGTCCAAGATTCTCCTCGACTCCAACCTCGTCACCAAGATTAGCGACTACGGGATCTCTCAGCTAATCCCGATCGATGGAGTCGACAAATCCGATCCTCACGTTGATCCACATTATTTTGTCTCCGGTGAAATGACGCTGGAGTCAGACATATACTCGTTTGGAATGATTCTCCTTCAGCTTCTCACCAGAAGACCTCTCTCTGGGGTACTGAGAGACGTCAAGTGTGCTGTGGAGAATGATAACATCAGTGCGGTTCTAGATAACTCAGCAGGGGATTGGCCAGTGGCGCGAGGAAAGAAGCTAGCTAATATAGCCATCCGTTGCTGTAAGAAAAACCCGTTGAACCGACCAGACTTACCCATCGTTCTACGGGTTTTAGATCGTATGAAAGCCTCAGAAGTTCCTTTATCAGAAACATCATCGTACGCAAACCAGAAAGTCCCACGCAAGCCTCCTTCTCATTACCTATGCCCCATTTTCCAGGTTCGTTGAACAGAGTTTCAATGTCTGAACAGAGTTTGATGATCAAGGATTTAAAGACAAAACTTAGAATGGTTTTGTTTGTTTGTTGTGATCACAGGAAGTGATGAAAGATCCGTTGATAGCAGCAGATGGGTTTACTTACGAAGCGGAAGCGATAAGGGAATGGTTAGCGAATGGGCACGATACGTCGCCGATGACAAACCTGAAGATGGAAGATTGCAATCTCTTACCTAATCATGCTCTTCATCAAGCTATCCAAGATTGGCAAAACCAATGGTGATTTACTTCTTTTGCCTCTTTTTGAAGGGACAGACTATTGCTACGTCAACTCCTATAACTTTTTAGATTGTCACTTTGTAAATTCACCCCTCAAATCGTATGGGAAATATATAAAGCGAGATATATACATAATATATATCCCGGTTACAAATTATAATTCGAAATGAAAGGTTAAGTAATGTCTGTTGATATTATTAATACATCCTAGATATACTGGTCAGTTGACTGTTAGGTATCTAGTCAGAGTGATCAGACATACATCGCTGAAAATGAAAAGTATATCTCAGAATTATATCTGAATATTATTCCTCAAGAGAACTCGGATTTGAAAACGAGGTGACATGAATTTGAAGAAGCCCTGACAATACAAGTCAACTCGTTGAGCATCTCACGTCTCTTTCCCAACTTTTCTATCTTTTCCGGTTTGATGGGTTTTGTGGAAAAAACTGCTTTCTTCAAACATCTTGAGTTTTGTAGAATGTATGAAGCCACTTCTTTCTCATCTTCTCGTTGCCATTCGTATCTTTTCCACACAAATGTCTCAAGATGCAACAACAAACATTCTTGTACACATTTAGGTTGGTTCCATTTTCCAGTCACAGGACAATCTTCATCCCGTAAATAATATGCCTAAAACCAAATGCAAGTAATATATAAATCTTTAGATCATCAAAACACTTGTGAAAGACAAAGTAACTGGGCCTAATGAAATGGCTTACAGGGACCAGCTTGAGGATTTGCAAATTAGGAGAACTATCAAGCATGAGCGCAAGTAGATTCCACCACTCTTTTTTACTTGTACATAACTCCAAAGATACCAGCTGACAGAAGATACTAGGATACTTGATCTGCGCAAGAAGCAACTCTTTAGTACACACTAAACAATGATGTCAGGAAAAAATGGTAAATCTAACTCTCCTTACGAGCAACTGTATATGACTAGAGGTGATCAGGCACCCAGAGATTAATCGGTTGGTTCTCGGCTCAACAAAAAAAAAAAAGAAAAAAAAGGTGCAAATCTTAAAATTACCTCTAAGGGTGATAAGTATAAGCAAAGACGCGTGGCTGAAGCAAGAGACACCAGAATGTTCTCATTGGCTATTTCGTACACGTCGACGATTTTTGCCTCCACCAGCTTCGGCGAACTTTCAATCAATAAAACCTCACGACCAACGAACCCTGACATGTCTAAGTATCTCAAAGAAGGAGCTTTTATCACATAACCTCCTCCATCTCTTTCCACCGGATAATTCTCTGCCATGGTCAGTCTTTGTAACGAAGGAACATCAATAGTGAAAGTCACCACATCGACGGAGCTTCCTCGGGACACAACCAACTCTTCAAGCCTAGGGCACCCACTCAAAAGATTGCAAACAGATTTTTCGTCGTAGAACATCACGTAGTGAAGGTGCATTTTTCTAAGAGACATCAAGCAAACCCTAGAAGGAAAGTTTAGAACAATGAAATGTTTGAGTTTCAAGAACACGAGCGTATCGTTCCAGCTAAACAAAACGCTCGGGAGTCTAACTACGCGGGTCATAACCGAAACGCTGAGTATCAGTCGACGCACGTTACGCGCAAACGCAGCTCCGAGCCATATTCCAACATCGGTAGCATCGCGATCGCGTAGAATTTTCAAATGCAAACTCTCGAGGAAGGGAGATTTATTCAAAGCCAGAGACTTGTAAACGATGTTCCGAAAACGCGTAGGAATAGTAAGAGTCGAACTTGAGATTTGGCACCATCTTCCAAAGATATCTCCAGCGTTTAGACAATAAGCTCGTGTATATCGCATCTTCTGTTCGAAGTGGAGATAATATCTTCAGAAGCAAATCATCAGGTAATACACTGAGCCTGTCCTCCTCATCAGTCACATGACATCTCTATTTCTCAAACTCTCGACAACCGATTATTCTGATCAAATAAAACCAATAATATTAGGTTTCAAAGAGTTATATAGGGTTTGAAGCTAACATATAACGAAATAAATTGAATCATTCGTACGATTTTTGTTCCATTTTTCGTGAACCAATCGCAAAACCAAACGCAAACACAGCCTAGCAGATGAATCCAACAAAAGCTTAGAGATGAAAATGGTAACGGTGCAGCTTCCTCGTAACCATTCCCATTTGTGTTTGATTACTAAAAGGATCTGTTTAGCCACAAAACCCCAAGCCAGAGAAAGTCGACATACGTGAAATAAAAGGTTTTCTTATTCGTGGCCTTTTAAGTCGGCCCGTTAAGGTAAAGGTCCAATAAAACAAAGAGTTCGTCAGCTATCTATTAGGGTTTTAGTATTTAAATACTTTAACCTAGTCATCAAAGAAACCTAGACATTTTTCTCTCGTCTCGCCGCAGGAGGAAGGAAGCTCTCTCGTCAGTGACATTGTGAGTTCGCTCTTCCATCTTTAACACTCTCGTCTCCGTCCCCTGTGATTTTCTATTGAGGACCTATCATTAGAGTTGCTTAGCGTTTTCTTGAGTTCATTGTCTGATTTGCTTTATTGGGTCAATGAAAGTACCGTCCTTGAGTTGATTAAGTCTACAGTTCCACTGATTAGCTTAGGAAGATTCGTTGTGATTGCTATATATATATCATTTGATGGTCTAGCCTTTGCAGTCTGAAGCCACATAATATGATTTTTGTCGATCTCATTGAATATGAATTACTTTTGAACAGGTGAGGTGAAGAAATGAAGCACAACAATGTTATCCCGAATGGTCATTTCAAGAAGCACTGGCAGAACTATGTGAAGACATGGTTCAACCAGCCTGCCAGGAAAAACCAGAAGAAGAGCTGGTCAGTGATTTGAGTTTTTGAAAACCATATTCATCTGTCTTTAATTTCTGACATGTGTTTTTGTTTCTCAGCGAGACAAAAGAAAGCTGTGAAGATCTTCCCCCGTCCCACCGCTGGACCTCTCCGCCCTGTTGTTCACGGTCAGACTCTTAAGTACAACATGAAGGTCAGGACTGGTAAAGGATTCACTCTTGAAGAGCTTAAGGTTTGTTGTAATCTCTATCTGTCTGTCTCTTTTTTAAAAAAATGTTTTATTGTTGGATGTTTTGTTCGTATTGTTTATTTCTGTGTCTTTTGTTTGAATAAGGCTGCTGGAATCCCAAAGAAGTTGGCACCAACCATTGGTATCTCTGTTGACCATCGTCGCAAGAACAGATCTTTGGAGGGTCTTCAATCCAATGTCCAGAGGCTTAAAACCTACAAGGCTAAGTTGGTCATCTTCCCCCGTCGTGCCAGGAAGGTTAAGGTAACTACATCATCATCTTCCTGATAAAGATTCATCTTGTGGTTATATTTTAGATCTGTGCTCTAACCTGGTTTATATTACTTTTGTTGTTTTAGGCTGGTGATTCTACCGCAGAAGAGTTGGCGAACGCCACTCAAGTCCAGGGAGACTACATGCCTATCGTACGTGAGAAGCAAGCAACAGAGCTAGTGAAGCTGACCGCTGAGATGAAATCGTTCAAAGCTTATGACAAGATCCGTCTAGAGCGTACAAACAAGAGACATGCAGGTGCTAGAGCCAAGAGGGCTGCTGATGCTGAGAAAGAAGAGAAGAAGTGAGGATACCTTCTTCTTGTTAGTTTTAAGACACTCCTTTATCTTGTCATCGTTTGGATTTTTGTGTATCAGACTCTTTTGTTTTTTGCTTCGTCAGTTTCTATCCTTGCTTTTCTCTGGATTATGGAAAAGATCATTTCACTTTATCTTATACTTCCTAGAAGTGTTTTGCTTTGTTCCACAATCGTTTATAGTTCGTATATTCTTTTCAATGTTTAGAAATATAAAAAGAATATGTTGATTTCATTTTGTTAGTAATAATAACGCATCCTTCAACATAGCTTCAAACCACTCTCTACAAGTCTATTTGCAGCAAATGTAGATTAGATGGCTGGTACCACTGGGGGTTTGTTTTAGCGGAATATGATAAATGGCCTCCTAACACTGAGAGGGTTGTTAACAGGACCTTCTAAGCGTTGAGAAGTTTTACAGCCAAATGGTTTTCACAATCAACAGGCTATTGGAAGATGACATAAGAAATGTATAGAGCAGACAAAAAGAAAAGTGAGATAGAGGATGAAGAAAACCTTACCCTGCTCAGAAAGAGTACCCCAATGGCTCCTAGTGAAATTGAGGAGTATCAGAGACACTTAGGACTGGTTAATATGTAAGATTTAAAGATCAAGCCACTCTCTTCCCACGAACATACCTTTCTATATTGGTTAATCTAAAACATGCGTCTCTAAACAAATATCAATCACTTTTTGAAGTTTCAACTTGTGATTACCTCATAGAAAACCAAAACAAAAAAGTATGATACAAGATGGGACAGTGTAGACAATGTGAAAAGGATAACATAGCCAGACAACCAAAAAATTAAATAAAGGAAACTATAAATGGTGTCTCCTTCTTTAATTTATAGAATCTAGAAGTCATGGAAAAGCATAATAGCATCATCAAGTTTAAACCTAGCTGAAGTAAGCAACACACTCATAGCTCTTAACTTATTCCGTCTCTCCTTCAGTGCTCCTTCTAGTTTCTCCATTGGAAGCAACAACAACTGCCACACACACACACACACACACAAACAAAGGAAAACAATTGACACTTGTTTAGCTTTAAGATCATCTTTCAAACCCAATCAATATCTTGTCGTTTTTGAGTAATTTCAACCGATCTTTAAGTGCGAGTCTAACCTCTTTCTCTGAATCCTCCTCATGGGTCTTCCTGAGACTCAAGTTTAAGGAAGCATGATACATCTCATCCAACATTTGCCTCGACACAATCCGCTTGTTTACTTTCCACAATAGGAAGGGCATGTACACTCCCGTGACCGCCAATTTCTAAAACAAAACAACAAAAGTGGACAACAACGAATCTCAGATCAACCAGTCCTCTTTAACTTTAAAAGAGTTAACTTGGGCAAAAGACATACTCATACCTGCATATGTAAGTAACCATCTTTCCACATCTTCAAAAGGATTTGCGGCGTGTCTTTCTTTTCAGTCAGTGCAGCATCAGCAATCTTAACAGAAAATAAAGCAAATTTGATAGTAAGAAACCAGTATAGTCGCTTATGGATGATTCCATATTAGAACAAGATCACTAACCTTATCAGTCTCAACAAAACGGTCTTCCTGTGATAAGTATCTGAACATTCTGAAAGCTTCTTTCCCATATCTTCTCATAACTACTGATTCCATCTAAAAACATCTCAAACATGCTTTTATCAGTTTCAGAAATGTTTTCAGGAAAAGTATGCATATATGAATGGAACACACCTCATCTTTCTGTGCTACACTGATAATGGATTTCAAATCTGCAAAATGAAAATAACGAAATAAGTTTCAAATACACAAATATCAGTTAACCAGGGGCTTTAGAAGGAAGTCAATATACCAACTACGTATGAATCATCTGTTCATATCACAAACACTGGTAGATAAGAAGAGCTTGCACTCAATAGCTCAAGACATTCTTCAACTCGTCCTTGCGTCATTTCGCGGCCTGCGTCTGTCTTTATAAGCTCTCCGTAAATAGCACCCACTGGCATCGGAACTGAAAAGAAGATAGGTGTACTATATGATCAAATCATACAACGTGGAACTTAAATCAAGTGTAATGAAAAGCAAGAGAGCATCTCAGACTTACCGGACTTGTCGGTTTTCGCCTTCTTCTCCTGAGATCTTCCTACTTCCAACATTGCCTTCAAGACATTGGCACATCCGTCATCTCTCCGCTCTTTCACTATCTCCACACACGCCTTAAAGAAAAAAAAAAGATTTATAATAGTGAAATATGAAATGGCAACACAAAACACGAGTTGAGTACCTTATGTCTAAGGCGGCGGATGAGCTCCTCGAAATTAGGACGCCAGATTACCTCATTGCTGGGACCTGATGAGTCCGCTTCAGGTTGTTTACGCTGAAAAAAAATACAATTCGGTTCAAAGAGAAACATCAAGAACATATAAAACTGGCTATGGAAAAGAATGCTGATTACCTTCCCTTGAGAGATGTTGCTGCTATCGTCATCTGCTAATGTCGAACTCGAATCTTGCTCGAATATAATCGGAAACCTTATTGCATCAACTGGAGTTGCTGCTTCGAGGATACGCTCCTCTAAGCTCTCCGGTTCTCTAAAGATCTGCAACAGTTCCCAGCAGTTCGAAATGAATAAACAAAGTTGAGAGTCATGGTCGCTGATGCAATCACAAGTAATGAATGAATTAATCTACCTTGGAAGCTTTGGCGCCTCTCTTCTTTTGAGCTGGACCGTCCTCTTTGTTTCCAAGAACCGGCTCTGGAGAAGGAACACGCTCAACGAAACGTGCAGCAACCAGTTTCTCAAGAGAATCTCTGATCGCTTCTGAACCTAGTGACTTTTTCGAATCTGAAATTACACAAAATTAGCATTTATTGCGATTTTAAATTTAAGAAAAACTTTAATATGCAAGAGGAGGAGGGACTCACCTCTGTCACTATCTCTATCTATCAGCTGTTGCAATGTAAGCCTACCGTTACTAAGTAAACCTTCAAGAACTCCGCCGCACTGTGTACAAGATTACAAAAAAAGTGATTAACATAGTCAAAAACAGTGTTAAAGAAGGATGAAGGAATCATCGAACCTGAGAGCCAAGCTCTTCGTTAACAACTTTGGAAAACTTGTTAAACCTAGCACGGTTGAGAATGCTGCTGAACAGAGCGATGTATTGTACAGTAGCTTTGCTCTCTGAACCATCTACGTATACGAATCATAACCGAAATATTTTAATCAAAAGATTATTTGGTAAAATGAGGAAAACCAAAGGAAGATTAAACCGGGGGGGACTCTAACCGAGAGGTTCGATGGAGAAGGCTTGAACGCAATTGTGCTGAATCAAGAGGCAGAGAACGTCCTTGACTTTGTTGTGGTTGATGTCGGATTCGGCTAATCGAGAGATCTCTCGGGAGGAAAGAGGTCCTCTGCGGAGAAGACACTCGCACACTTTCTGCAATTGAATTGAATTCATTAGAGAGAGAGAGAGAAGCAATCGAGAAGGGATTGGAAATTACCGAAGCGACGGAACCGAAGTGTGTGGCGATGATGTGGACGGCGTAGACGATGCCGAACTCAGTCGTCGTCGTCATGATTTGAATTCGGTGACGGGTTGTGGTTTGATCGTAAAGGTCTCGAAACTTTTGTGTACTTCCCGGTGGAGTGGAGTGTTTAACCTAAAGCCCAGTGTAATGGATTATGGCCCGTTTTTTTTTTCCTTTTTATCATTACAAATTGTTCCAAACAATGTTTATCAATAAAATTCGTTTGTTAGCCGGAAAGGGAAAAAAAAGATCCAAAACAATGTTTTCAACACTAGTTTGAACGTCAAATTACACAGATTTTTTTTTTTTTTTGTAACACCGTCAAATTACACAGATTTGGACCTTTTCCTTTTGATAAAATACATTTGAGATTTGATGTTGCAACATAAAAATTGAAAATATTTGTTACAAGTATTAAGTTCTTTATTGTGAAAGTTTTCTTAGTCCGGCGGTTTGATTAATAGCTCACTGATATTTTATACTGGAGATAAATTCGTAGAAAAAATGATTATGAATCAAAGGAGTTGGGGGTAACGACATTTGAGGGATAATCATAATACAGTGAATTTGTAGCTCAGTTCCCATTGATTACCAGAGAATTTACAAATGGCGGTATCGTTAGAACCACAAATTAGTCAGTTGTTTTCGATCACTGGGATTAATTAAAAAAAAGATGATTATGCACATTAGTAGAGAGGAATTAAAAGTCTGCAGCAGACTTTTATAATTCGAATCCAACACAGTCTCTAAACAAATCATAATCAGGCCTTAAGTTTGGGTATCTTATCTATTGGCCTAAGCATATAAGCCCAAACGTAAGGGTCCAATAAAGTTGTGTTGCGCAGGAAAGAAGTTATTTAACTAGTCTTCCACATTAGGTTTTTGTTTCATGAAAGCATAAGCCGTCGCTGCCGCTCTATCCGTCCCCTCTCTACATTCTAGCCTGTCGGGAACAAGACAGCAGCAGCCATGGCGGAACAGGTTAGACTCGATCGTCTTCCACTCAAATTGATTTTCCTTCCAATTCAATCGATTCTCACACTCTTTCTTTACATTTCCAGACTGAGAAAGCTTTTTTAAAGCAACCTAAGGTCTTCCTCAGGTAATCGACTTCGCTCTATTCTTTGTGCTTTGCAGTTCATTCTAACATATGCATTGCTCTTTGTCTCTGTTTTTGATCAGCTCGAAGATATCTGGAAAGGGAAAGCGACCTGGGAAAGGTGGTAACCGGTTCTGGAAAAACATCGGCTTGGGCTTCAAGACTCCTCGCGAAGCCATTTCAGGTTTGTTTTAGATTATGTCTTGTAGCTTTAGTGAACAAGTTACAACTGCTAGAACAATGTCCGAAACTCTGGAATTATTTTTTTTCTTACAACTGTTAGAAACACATGTCCTTCAAAGTCTTCGGCTTTGTTGAACAACCACATCGACTAGTGATTTTTCTCTTTCTTATTGGATATGGGTTTACTGTTTCTCTTCCATAGTTTCGATTAGTCTGCTCAATAGTATAAAGCAATAAGCTTTCTTAGAACAGGAACTTAACTGGTTGTATTTGTTTTTCCTATGGAACAGGAACTTACATTGACAGTAAATGTCCCTTCACTGGAACTGTTTCCGTTAGAGGTCGTATCTTAGCTGGTACTTGCCACAGTGCCAAGATGCAGAGAACCATTATCGTGCGAAGGAATTACCTTCACTTCGTCAAGAAGTATCAGAGGTAATACATACA
>JABCMI010000378.1:0-15216 GCA_026261945.1 Hirschfeldia incana
CATCAGAGGCTAGCACAATCAACCACTGCTAACCCTTAGACATGGATGCACTAATTTAAGATAATTCACTTTCATGACAATAGTTTATATTCTAATTAAGTTCTTAATATATATCAAATTTATTGGTTAATTACCATAGCACATGCATGAATCAGAAGTCCTAATAGCCACTAAACAGCTCTAGCATTACTCACTTTGACTAAGGAAGCACACTTAATGATTCATTCAAACATTTCATCGAACACTTATGGACATAAAATTATCTAGGATCTGGATTGAGAAAACACAAATCTAATCTAGAAAAGGAGAATCAATCAGGATCATGAATAAGACATCAATCAGCCTAATCTACCAAATCCAAAAGTTCTAAAAATCTATTCATTAAGAACCATAAAAATTCAAGAACTTGTCATTTGTCCTTGAAAATTCATGTTTACAGAAGAGTATATAAAATAAATTAAGATAAACACTAAAATAAAAGAGAGTTTAACAAATATCCAAATATAAAGCAAGAGTCTAAAACGACCACCCCTAGAAGGAGAATTCAAAGACAAATAATAGAAAATTATATTTAGGTAGCCTAGAGTTTACACTTATCTAATATGAGTAATTATAGAGAAAATAATAAGTTGGATCAAAGTGGTTCAAGTGTCCTAGCTTCTGGCCAGTGGGGATACTGTTGTGGCACATTTTTCTTAGTGGCCTGGCTTTGACGGTTAGACGAGGTCGTTGTGCCTCCTGGTCGATCAATGATATCTTCTTTGATGTTTTCTTCGTGACAATATTGATCCAGATGACTTTAAACCACTCTGATTAGAAAGATAACTCAATTTACTATGTCGTATCAAAAATTAGCTTCAAAATTTATCATTAAGACTTTCAATCTTTTGTGGCTTAGTCCGCTCCAAAACCTAAAAACACACAAACTCACATGCAAATGAAATATATACTCCTAAATTCAATCGAAAAGAACCTAGATGCAAAGAAAATGAATGATAAAAGAGGTAAAAATGCAAGACATCAACTAAAAATAGTCTAGAGAAAACATAAAAACAAAATCATTGTTTTAGTTTTAAAGAGAACTCATTGTTTTAGCTGAAAAGAGAGGCTAATTACACAAAAACAAACAATGTTCAAGTTTTTTAGGAATGAGGTAATCTTCCTTGAAGGAGATACTTGCTGAGATGTTTGAGGTGTTGGCACAATGGATTAAATATTGGAAAAATATGGAAAATTAAAACTTTACTTATTGTTATGATATACATATATTCGAAGGAATTTACATTTTGTTTGTTTTTTTGGTTGCACTAAAGTTGATTTGGTGGGTCAGTATTTCATTCCTCTGCCGCAGGCATTTTAGAAAACAATTTTATTGGTTTTGGTTTTGGTTTATATGCATTTGCCTCTCGCTATGTTACGCTCTTGTGTGACAAACTTGAATAATATATGAATTTAACCACTGCTGTAATGTGTTCTCAGGCTGATAGAATCTTGGACGTACAGGTCCGTCTCAAAGTGGAAAATAGATTTACTCGAACCATTGACTAAATATTCTTCTAATTCCTATATTAGGTTTTTTCTTCCTTCCCACTAATTTACCAAAGCTTTTTGTCAATATTTAAGGTTGAAGAAACACCGAGTGCTTAATGAAAGGCTTCATGTTATTTTGACGATTATAAGATCATCATGTAATTTACTGGCTTACAAGTTACCATCTTCTCAAATTCACATGATAATTTTGTAGTTAACTCTGTCGTGTGTTATATTCTTCCAAAGCTTCTTTTCTTTTTGGTTACCGTCCATATGTTTGGGGGTTGGACGACAAATTGTTCCGATGAAAATATCCGTCCAACTTGATCTTACCCACATGGGACAATGAAATGTTTTTTGTCCTAGTTTTCATTTTTTTTGCTAACGAACCTGATACACGATACGAAAAGTATCTGTCCAACTTCATCTGATCCACATGGGACAGTAAAATCTTTTCTTAGCGTGTAAAATGTTTTTCTAATAAAATATTTTTGTCCTATTTTTTTTGCTAACGAGTCTGATACATGACACTGCTTAGAATAGTCCATTCATCTCAGCATGTAAGATTGAAAGTCTTCTATTTCCAGAGTCCGAAGGTTTCAACGTCCTTTTGAAAATCCACCTTAAACCACTAATTAATCCTTTATCGATCCATGCTTATTAGCTTAATCCACTTATATTACAATGACAATCAATTGGAGGGGAGGTAAGGAAGCCACGCTGGAGGTATTGTTTTAAGACACCTTGCATACCCACGTCTACTTAGGGTTGGGCGTTCGGATATCCATTCGGATTCGATCGGATATTTCGAATTTCGAGTATTTCGGTATAGGTCTACAATACTCGTTTGGGTATTTATGTATTTCGGGTCGGTTTCGGATATTTCTAATTTAGGTTCGGTTATTTCAAGTCAGGTTTGGATAGTTAGACTTGGAAAGAAAAAAAATAATTATTTTCATTTTGTAAGTTTATTATATTTAAAATTATCGATTTTACTTAACTTATTTTTTAATAGATTAAAATATTAGTGGAGTTAGAGATAACATTTCAAAAATAAATAAAAATTAATTTTACTATTTCTTTTACATTTTGGATGAAAATTTTGCTAGCACATGAAATAAAATGCTTGACATGCATTTTAAATAAGTGTCAAATAAGTTTTTTCATAATTACATGTATATTATATGATTTTGAAGGATATGTAACATAAATACAAATATTTTAAATAAAATAAGAGATGTAAATTTGAAATATAAAGGTAAGTATGTATATATTCGGTTATCTTCGGATATCCATTCGGGTTCGGGTATTATCCGTTTGGGTTTGGATATCCAGTCTCTCCTAACTTAATACCCGTTCAGATATTTTGCTACTTCAGTTTGGATTTCGTTTCGGGTATTTCAAGTTTGGATTTCGTTTCGGGTATTTCAAATAAAATAAAATTTGAATAAAAAAGTAGAAGTGAAAAATTCAATGCAAAATAAAGTACAAATTTGAAAAAAAAACTTATAAGATTTCATTCAAGCAATTTACATTTTTGAACATTAAAAGCAATTATCTTAAATAGAACATTCTTTCTCTTAAGTCTCTTGAATTAGCAAAGAATGGAAGGAATGGGGTTTACAGAGAGAAAAATGAAGAAGAAAAAGAGGCATGATTTTGAATTTGGTTTTGGAAAAATAGTATATGTGTTTATTGTACTGCTTTTAAAGCATAACACAATGAAAAAATTTGTATAGCAACGATACTGAGGAAGATGATGAGTTTAGTGGAGTCTAAACCGCTTGGTTTAAGTCCAAGTGAATCTAAACTGCCCAATTTGTTGGTTTATCTTCAGAACCCTTCGTCATTTTGAAGAGAGATATGAAAAGAGTGAGGTTCAACACAACCTTCCTAACTGGCTTCCTCCTGTCATATATCTAGCTTTCATCTTCTGGGTGATAAATAAGATATAACAATTTTGCACTTGCTCTTTGTCTCTGTTTGCCTGGTGTGGTAAAACTTCTTGTTGTGTAGTGGTAATATGCATATTTTGTAGTACCCTGATCTTAACTTCATTTTATTCCATGCATACATACATTCTTTATTACTAGAGATTCAAATTTGTGTGGTAAATGAGATTAAGTAGTTGATATGAAAGCCAAAATTAATAAGCCTTTATAAGTGGTTTTAGGATTGGTGGGTAGTGAAACCAAAACACAGGAATTGGTAAATAAACTAGTAGATACTAAATGGTGGAAGAAACCACTTGTGGTCCTGGCAAAGAGAACCACATTAGTTATATTAACCTGTGATTAAGCGTTTATACACTTAAAACACCAGTTAACCTCCCTTCTTCCATGAGGTGTCTTAACTAGATTGTTTATAGTTATATCTCATGATGATGTTGTTGTTCTTAGTTTTACTATTTTGTATTAAGTAGATTGCTTCCTGCTTTGTTTTTTTTGTGTGTTACTGGCATCATCATTCTTGGAGATGCTAATTATTAGGATTTTTAACATTAAACGCTTCAACTTAAGTTTTCAAAATTAGCATTATTTTTCTTGCAAATACATGAGTTTGATTTGTTTTATATCAACATTATATATGTATAAATCGGAAACATAAAATATTAGATAAAACTAATCAAAAGATTCACCGGTAGTATTGGTTCTTTTGACCATCACTAAAAATAAACTAATTATCTGAAAAATCAGTAACTAACATTTTCAAAATTATCACTTCAAATCAGTTGTGCGAATCAATTAGATATATTTGTTTTAAACATTTTATATGTAGGATAAATCTGCATTTAATGTGAGTAGAGTAAGGTTTAATCGGTTTAGGCGATATTTGTTGGTATGCGACGCTGGTCTTTCGTTGGCCTCTATTTGGGGAACAAAAAAAGTAGGTGAAGTGAAGTACTCTCAAGCCATGAGAGTCTGGATGAAAACTTGCTCGAGGTATTCCAGGGGGTTAAAATTTTGTTTTGATATTTTTATGTATTTATGGTTTCTTACATTTTATACATATAGTGTTTATTTTAAAACAAATCAGACTCATATAAATATATATATAAGAAAAAAGCTAAATGCTTATTTTGAAAGTTACTTTTTAGATAATTTAATATATGTTGGATATGTTTAAGTTTTTAGACTTTTAATGATCAATTCATGGGATATTTTTTTAGACCAAAAAAATTATAAGTATGTCCCATTAGAGTAAATCTAATATGGTTCATGTCCTATTAGACTAAATATTTTACAAATGGCAATATTGCCCTTTCTTTCAATGAAAAATTCGAAATTATAATTAATAAAATAGTTGTCAATTATTAAAATATAAATTTTAACTAAAATAATTTTAAAAATATATGAAAATACCAAAAACCTAAATATATTTAGATCATTATAATGTATTTAAATATGTTTAAATCTAAATATATTTAAATATTTAATAAAATATCTTATTATAACTGAAATTCGTAATTACAATTAATAAATCATTATAGTGTATGTAGATATATATATAATAAAATATATTATTCATATATAGAAAAAAACTATTTCCAAATATGTTTTTTAATAATTCAAAATTTTAATTTTAAATTTGTAGTTATAATTAATAAATCATTATAATGTATTTGGATATATTTAATATTATAATAAAATATTTATTATAACCAATAATAAAATATTTTATAACTAATAATAAAATAAAAACAGAAAATAATTACAATTTATTTAGATATATTTAAATAATTTATGAAATATAATTTTATAATTGAAATTCATAATTACAATTAAAAAAATAATGTATTTAGATATATTTAATTTTATAATAAAATATATTATTCATATATGGAAATAAAATATTACTAAATTTTTTTTCCCATTAAATCACAATTTTGTTTCGATTTATTTTTAAATCGATTTAACAAATAAAAAAACTGAATTAGCAAAGAATGGAAGGAATGGGGTTTACTAAACAGTATTAGAGAAAAAAATGGTACAAAAATATATTAGTCTAATGGGACATGTTTAGATGGAGCTATCTGCTGTAGTTTCATTGTATCCAACGTGTTCGAGTCATAGCAAGCAATCTGCTGTAGTTTCATTGTTCAGGATTAAGTCTCACAATGGGTGGTCAGACAAGAGCTTTGATGACTTACTGCAAACATTGCCCAACATGTTACCTGAAGACAATGTGCTGCACACATCAACTTATGATGTCAAGAAGTTTTTGAAATCTTTTGATATGGGATATCAAAAAATTCATGCTTGTGTGAACGACTGCTGCTTATTTAGAAAGAAGCTGAAGACGGCTGAGAGTTGTCCAAAATACAAGGCGTCTAGATGGAAGACCAACATGCATACTGGTGAAATAAAGAAGGGTGTTCCACAGAAGATTTTGAGATACTTTCCAGTAATACCTCGCGTGAAAAGGATGTTCCGATCAGAGCAACTTGCAATGGATTTAAGATGGCATTTCAATAACAAGAGCACAGATGGGAAACTGTGCCATCCAGTAGATTCTGTTACTTGGCAGTCAATGAATGACAAGTATCCTGAGTTCGCTGCGGAGGAGAGGAACTTGCGACTTGGACTTTCAACAGATGGGTTTAATCCCTTCAGTATGAAGAACAGCAGATACAGTTGTTGGCATGTGTTACTGGTGATTTACAACATGGCGCCTGACCTATGTATGAAGGAGGAGAACATAATGCTCGGTCTGCTGATTCCAGGACCCCATCAACCGGGTAATAGTATAGATGTATACTTAAAATCTCTGATAGAAGATTTAAAACATATGTGGTGCATAGGCGAGTTAACCTACGATGCAGTTAGTAAGAAAACCTTTACGCTTAAGGCAATGCTTCTTTGGACTATTAGTAATTTCCCCGCATATGGGAACTAAGTGAATCTGATGAAGATGAAGTAATAGGAGAGAAAGACGAAGAGGAATTGTCTAGATGGAAGAAACGTTCGATTTTTTTTCTCATTGTCTTATTGGGAGGTATGAATAAAGATTCTATTTTCTAGATGTTTAATTATATCGCGCTTGTTCTGATTGATTTCTTTATTTTCTTTTACAAATGTAGGAGCTCCCTGTTCGACATAATCTAGACGTCATGCACGTCGAGAGGAATGTGGCTGCAAGCTTGATTGCCACATTGTTACATTGTGGCAATTCAAAGGATAGTCTAAAGGCTAGAAAGGATCTTGTAAGTCTTGGTATCAGGAAGGATTTGCATCCAAAACCTCAGGGTAAAAGGACATTACTCCCAGCAGGTCCATGGTCTTTGTCAAAGTCAGAGAAGCACACATTATGTAAGCGGCTCTTCGATTTTAAAGGTCCTGATGGCTACTATGCTAATATATCTAGTTGTATATCCTTAGAGGAGTGTAAGGTGATGGGACTCAAATCTCATGATTACCACGTCCTAATGCAACAACTGCTGCCAGTAGTAATTAGGGGCTTACTACCCAAGGGTCCTAGGGTAGCCATTTTCCGCTTATGCGCTTTCTTCAACCTTCTATGCCAACGAGAACTTGATATGGAACAACTGCAGCTAATGGAAACTGAAATTGTGGAGACTCTTTGCATTTTTGAAAGATTTTGGCCACCGAGTTTCTTCGACATCATAGTTCACTTGTGTGTGCATCTAGCCAGAGAAGCTCGACTTGGTGGTCCTGTCCATTTCCGATGGATGTATCCTTTTGAAAGGTGTGTCTTCTTGTGAAAAAAAATTAATTTTATCTTGTAGTTCGAATTACTAATATAATTGGTATTTTCACTTAACAGGTTCATGAAAGTTTTGAAAGATTATGTAAGAAACACAGCACGACCAGAGGGGTGTATAGCTGAGTCTTATCTTGCAGATGAGTGCATGAAGTTCTGCTCTGCTTTCTTGAAGACTACCACAAATGTAGAAGACAAAGAGGACAGAAACACTGAGTACGAGAGCCATTCCATCCTTAAAGGTCGTCCTATATCAGCTGCTCGCTCATTCCAATTATATGCAACAGAGATGAAAATAGCTCATCTTACTGTAATACAAAATACGGCTATGGTGGATCCATTTGTTGAGTAAGTTTCTCTTACTACTTACAATATTATTCATTGAAACTTATATTAGATTCTTTGGACTGAGTTTTGTTTTTTTCATATGCAAGTGCTCATTTACAACATCTACAAGAGTCAAATAGTAGATGTCAACGGGATGCAACTTATTTATGGCATATGCGCACTGAAAAATTTGCGGGTTGGCTAAATTAACAGGTATTTATTCGATTTTATACCCATGTACTTTAACTGACCTATTTTTTTAAATAAATTTTAGAAACCTATTGATTCATCTGATGAGGAAGAGACACTGAAGTGGCTGGCTTATGGTCCTCGTAGTATAGCCAGATCTTACACAGGCTACATTGTGAATGGCCTACGGTTTCATACGAAGGAAGTGCATAGGCTAAGTCAGAATAGTGGGGTTTACTATGAGGGAACAGCAATGTGTAGATCAAGTGCAAGTGACACATCGCAGGTGGTAGACGTTGTATCCTACTATGGAAGAGTAGTTGATATTATTCTACTGGATTACAATGCCTTCTACGTGCCAATATTCAGGTGTGAATGGGCAGTTAAAGGTAACGGTGTAAAGGTAGAGGATGGCTTTACGCTGGTTAATTTTAATCACAGCGACATATCCTTTGGAAAGGATCCTTTCATTTTAGCATCTCAGGCGAGACAGATATTTTACTCAAGGGAAAATGATGAATCGAGTTGGTATGTAGTAACGAAGGGTCCAAGTAGAAGATACAGTGATGAGAAAGTGGATGAGTTACGGGCAGAAGTAGGTCCATTGCCTTCGGAAATGGATATGAGTCTAGAAGACATATCAGATGAAGCTGATGATGTCAGAGCTGATAGTGAAGGAATATATGTTTGATTTCTATGATTAAGAATTCTTGGATTTGCATTACATTATTTGGTTGATTATCTATTATGGAATAAATGATTGATTGCATTGATTTACTATTTAGGATTCATGTTTGAGTTGGTTTGAGTATGAGCTAATTGTTGAGTTTCTCTTGAGTTTTATTGTATGATTTTCATGGCTGGTGGTAAAGGGAGAAAGCAATCCAGGAAAAGGAAAAGCCAAGTACGAGATGATGAACCTGAATTCATCGCCACAACTTACCATGGGACTGAGGAATCACTGCCTCTATACAAAGACAACCCGACACAGCCACAGCTTGATGAACCAGGAGGTGCTAATGACGAAGGAGAAGAACTCAACCAAGATGCAGAACGTGCTAATGTTCCTGTAGAAGAACCCATCATTGATTCTGAAGCTGCTACTGATGGTGGAGAAGAACTCAACAAAGATTCTGAAGATGCTACGGCTTGTGGAGAAGAACCCAACAAGAGGCCGAAGGTGCAAACACTACAGGAAATGTGGGTAGTAATAGCGGACGAAAATCGCTATGATTTCTGTTTAATAGCGTTTCCTTGGACGCTCTGACATCGCCCGTTATAATAGGTCTGGCCCTTTTAATAGCGGTTTTCCTTGGCGCTATAACTAAACATACAACAATAGCGTTTTTGTGTTCGCAATTGTTAATATTTATAATAACGTTGAACAAATGTTATTGAAACATAATAATTTGATTTTTGCTTGTAGCAAAGATAGCAAACATTTCATGCTATTAATTAGTTTTTTAATTATCCAAAAATTAATTAATAAGAATTATGATTTGTTTTTTAATAATTAATTCGAAAATATGAAATAAAAACAATTTCAATTATTAAGAATCCAGAAAAAAATATATAATTATTTAAATCACATAATGCAATAGTATCACATTCATACAAAACATCACACAAGCATACAACATATCAATCTTCCACTAATTAGCCAAAAAAATAATTAACCTAAAGCTAAACTACGCCTCGTATCCATTCAGTCCGCTGCTACATAAACCAGAGTTTCTCTGTCGCCTTGTATGCTCAATACATGGTACATGTACTTGTCAATCCTCTTTGACTCTTGGTATTTCTTCAGGACAGTGGATCTTGGTTGGTTTCCTAATGATGAAACCATCCTTCACAAGCTTATGTTCTGGCCTGTAGTTTTATTCAAAAACAAGGCGACATCCTTTTTAGAAAATCACAGATTAATATCCATTATATAAGCAAAACAGTAATCAGCAACAACTCAGTAGGAACTCAGGCAAATAAAAATGATGGTAATAGGCAAATTCAGTGGTTACCTAGCTACCATTGCTTGTTGGGACAAGGCGCTGGATCCAAAACCAGAGTTTCAGATTTTCTTGAGCATCAGAACGCAAGTTTTCCTATGGATGTGATTAAGAAGTAGAGATCATACAGCAACACACGGCAGTAAGAAGTTCAAAAGAAAACGAACAATCAACTTGCCAACAGTGACATTCAAAACGAAAATCAATCTTACGCTTTAACAGAGACAGATCAGATTAAACAAATCAGACTTGTGAGAACAGAGAGAAATTTCGATTTTAGTCTCAGACATAGATTCAATAACCAAAAAAAAAAATCAGATTCAACACAATAGAAACAGATCGATTTTCCTCAATTATAATCAGATCCAAATTGTCAAAACAAATCAGAAACAGATCACAGCAACTCGACTACTTTTTTCAGCAAGTATATAAAAAGTATAAACACAACAACAAAATCAGAGAAACTTAATCTATCAGATTTCGAAGACCACAACACGAATCTATCAGAGATAAATCAAAAATCAGAGAGTTTAGAGAAAGAAGAAGAGAAGGAGGCGGACGAGGAAGAAGAAGAAGAAGAGAAGGAGGCCGAGGTTTGCTAGGGCGTCTTACCGAGTCGCGCTTCTCTCTCATTTTTTTTTACCTCTCTCTCTCTCTCTCTCTGGAACGCGATCTGTTCGCAGAGAATACAATAATTGGAAGAAAAACGAAACAAATCTCAAGCGTTAATTCAGTATATGATCTAACGGTGCACAGAGTGATCCGCGCCAAACCAATAGAAAACAAGGACGAAAATCAATAGGAGAGTGATTCTGGACCATTGATTTAAGAATCAATCAATGGCTCAGAAAAAAAATATAAATTACCTTCTTTTTTATTTATAACTGTTGTAAAATTATTTAAACTTTAAATAATTTTATATCATAATTTAAAAATTTTAATCTGTATTTTTTATTTAAATTTTAAAAATGTGTGGCTGAATAAAACTGAGATTTAATGTTTTATGTGACATAGGTTAATATAAGGTATGTAGATTGGAGTTTAGGGATTGAGTTATACTATGAATATACTGATTTTATTTAGATTCTATAGTTTGTATAACTTCATAGTGTAGAATAATATAAGTGTTATGATTTAATAATTTTTGTATAGAGTTTAAAATATGATATATGGTTTGGAGTATAAGTAGAGCTATAGAGTTTGTATTAAAATGAAAACTTGAATAGGGTTTGTATTATAATGTTTAAACTTGAATATTTATGTATGATATATAATCTGAGTGCTTGGATTAAAATGCTTAAAGTTAAGATTTATGTATAAAATAAAATTCAAGATATAGGGTTTGAGATGTGTAGTTAGAGTTTAGGGCATGTTTAGGGTTTTGAACCTAAAGTATTTTTTTTTCCTAATTTATCAGTAGTGGTGGATTTTCTTTTTTTATCACATTAAGGTAAAAAGTGTATTTATTTATTAAATATTGCTTTTAAAATCATTAATAAATATATTTCACTCTAATAAACACTCAAGTAAATCATTAACAAGTGTAATTTGGATGTGATACAGAAATTCAATAAACATAATCTTTATTTTATTATGAAATTTCAATGTTATTGAAAAATCATAAAAGACTGTTCTTTACAAATCAAAATTTAAATATTAGTTTGGTTCCACTTACTGAACAATCATATCGTTTTTTTGTTTTTTTTGTGTAACAGAACAATCATATAGTTTTCCACTAAAAATTTAAATCCCACAAAGTCAATATATGAAAACACGAACCATAAGTCTACATGAAAACATGAACTAAAAGCATCAACCTCTTCTCTTCACCACCAATCAAGCTCATCCTTTAGTGCTTCTTATCGTAATACAGATTAGAGAGATCCAACACAAAGTTACATTTTGAGAATTTTGAAGCTTCCTGATTCCCTGTATGGCGCTCTTGTAAGCAAGAAGATTGTCCTAAAGCTCCACCCATGTTCCTCAAGACAGTCAAATCAGTTGAATCACGCTGCATTCGTAAAATGGGAAGCTTCATGCTGAGGAAAGTAAGCTCAGCGTTAGCTCTACCCAGGTTCCCTTCACTGTTCTCAAAGTCAATCAGATTCACTGGCTAATGGTATTAAAGAGTCTAGCCATATAGTCACGAGGTTCAATCTGCAAAAAAAAAAGAGAGAACAATCACTCATTGATATATGCGAGAAATGTAATGGAAACTTATTACTGCAGAAAATGAAGACTTTTCTTTGGAGATTTACCTGTCCATGAGTTCGTGAAAGCATGGGGACATACGCAAAGTCCTTAGCCATCAGAGAAATTGACTTGATGAGGTCATCAATAGCTGGAAGTATGAACGAAGTAAGTGCTTCTTGAAGCATCAAACCATGGAAAAGATTGTTGATGTCCTCAGACGTGCAAGCAAAATGGAAAAACTCAAGAACCTGAAATTGATTAAAAGACACAGAAACTTATCTACATGGCAACAAGGAAATAAACTAAGTCGCTCCTGTTAACTTCGTGCTGCATCATCACACATGACAGTAACAGAAAGTTAGACAATGTAAGAGAGACAAAAAAAGGAACAAGAAGAGAGCAGCAAAGTTGCTATAATGAACAAAGCCAAAACAAGAAGATATTAGCAGCTAAGTCCCGGACTAGATAACTAGCTTTGAGTTTCTGTGTCTGTCTTATAATCCTATCGTAAGTCTTTCCTAAGATCTCCTTCTTTTCCTAATGCTATACACATTCAACGAAATACCCATAGGCACAAACATTATACCCCATTCAAGATTGTGGTTTTGCAAACGGAAAGAAGAAACAGAGAGTGCACAAACCATTTTGGAGAGACGGAGCTTCCTCTTGTTGTTCTTCTTAGCTAACAAGTGTTGCTTTCCGGATCTCCTCCTCACTATCTTCCCCCTTCCCGTTACTCTAAACCGTTTCGCTGACGCCTGTCATCAACACACACACACCCACGTTATCCCTTTTCAATCCAACATAAGACTAACAACCAACCAAGTAAACAAAGATAAGTGTTTTGCTAAAAACAATTAAAACGTCTTAGATACCAATCAAAATCCAAACTTTCGAACTCAATTATCAGAAAAACAGAGAGGAAAATGAAGGACCTTGTGGGTCTTCAATCTTCATCTTATAGCCCTTGTGAGCGAAAACCATAAGAAACTGAAGCCTCTGAAACCGTAAGAATTACCATAGTTACCTTCACACTTGGGCTGCTCTGGAAACAGAGATCAGAAATAAAAAGCAGAAGTTGAGGGACCTGTCTTGGCGGATCCACAATTTGAGAGGATTGATGCTTTCTATTCGCCGGATCTAGAACCCAACGATGACGGCAGAGCAAGACGAAGAAGCTTGGTCGCGGTGAAGCTCCGAGATTATGACGATTGGAGACAGTGAGGATTTCGGATTATGATTTGAACTAATGATTTCGAAACAAAGGATTCGTAAAAGAAAAATTTGGAGAAGCAATTAAGAAAAATAGGGTTTCATCAAAAGACAGAGAAGTTGGTTGTCGATTTCTGGTAATGTGACAGAGGAGATAATTTTTTTGTGTATGCTAAAGGTTAATTAAAGTACTTTTGATTAAAATTTGAGATATCAAACATTTACGATAGCGTTTAGTTTTAGATCTGAAATGGTAAGGCGCCTAAACTTAGTAAATTAACGCGATTGAATTGTTTTATTTTCCCGCGATAACAAACATAGTTTTTAAATTTTATAAACGCTATTATAAAAACCAGTGTTGGTATACAATAGCAAAAATGTCAAAAACGCTATGTTACGATGCTATTAATACCCATATTTCCTGTAGTGAAAGATAGCTGATGGGGATACTAATATGGTACAACCCCAGTCTAAGAAACCTAGAGGACCAACGAAGATGAAAGATATTGCGAGAGATCCTAATGCACGAATTAAAGTGGATTTCACCGAGTTTGGAGAACCTTGTGGAGAAGGATCAGTTAAGCTATCTTCTTACTTAGGTCCCTTGGTAAGGGAACATGTTCCTGTCGTGATAGATGATTGGAGAAAAATTGGTGAGGACCGTAAGAGTGTTCTGTGGAAATCTGTTAAGATATTTCTTACTTTTCTTAGTTACTTATGCTTGTAGTTAAAGTATTTCTTATTGATCAGTTAAGCTATCATCTTACTTATGCTATTTTCGTACTTTTTCTTGTTTCTTAAAACTTTTTATTGTTTTTGTACGTAGTTACGGTTCGAACTGGATGGAGAGTTTGAAAAAGGGGCAGTAATGAAACAGATGGAATGCTTATGGAGGGCCTCTAAATCACGCTTGGTTACTCAGATCATCAAAGCTGATAACCACTCAGAGAGAATGAAGTTGCGTCCAGACAATGTTCCACTGGCTGAGTGGAGGAAGTTTGTGAAAGAGAAGACTAGTAAAGAGTTCAAGGTATGAAATTGTATTTAGTTTTTTTTTTTTTCATATTCAACATTCTAATACACTTCTATATAGGCTGTGAGCGATACATACAAGGAAAGAAGACGTAAACAGATTCCTCATACATGTAGCCGCAAAGGAATGGTTAGATTGACAGAAGATTTAGTAAGTATTTTACTGCTACTGATCTTTAATCCTATGCAAAATGTGGATATATTTGACATTGGTTTTTAATGCAGAAAAAAAGAGAGCTCAGATCTCGGTGAAGTAAACAGACTGAATGTATGGGTCAAGTCACGAACTAAGAAGGATGGGACATCAGTATACATGGATGCGGCTGAAAAAATAGTAATATGTTCTGTCATTACCTTATTTGATTATGAGATTCACATTAAAGTTACCTTCATAACTTCAACATGTTTCAGGAAAAGGCCAATGAGTTTATTAGGTCTTATGATCCAGGAGCATCATCCTCAAACCCAAGAGAAGACACTCTTAGTCAGCTCTTAGGACCTGACAATCCTGGACGATTGAGGGCAATGGGTAGAGGAATGAGTTCGACGAAACTTGCATTGTTCGGCTTGAAGACCAAGCATATGAGTGAAATGCAACAGACACAAGTTCAGCTGAAGCAGCAGGTCCACGAATTACAAGAGGCCCTTGCAAAAATGAATAGTCGAGTAAGTGTTAAAGGAATCACTGTCCTTTGGTTATTCTTTTTTAGGAAATTGGAACCTAATTTTTATGTCCATTAGCAGCGGTCAGACTCCGAAGTGGGTGAAAATTCAGCACCATCAGTAAGTTCTTCTGGATTAAGTTTATACTGTCCTTTGGTTATTTGTTTCCTCAGCTTGAACCATGTAAAATTTCTGTTGATTAATATTTGCAGAGTGTAAACAAAAGGTTTCCACAGCCTAAGTGTATTCTATACGATTGGTGTGACAAGGAATCCAAAGTAGCAGATGGTCGTTTTCTGTCTTCTGATGTGATGGAGTTTGTTAACAGTGTACCCTTGGGCCCTAA
>JABCMI010000379.1:0-15178 GCA_026261945.1 Hirschfeldia incana
CTGCTCCTAAGTCGTGTATCTTCTTCTAGCAAACCCTTTGCAGGTTGGTTCAGTTTAAACGACATCTATCATTTGTTTCGACATCTATCAAAGTCTGTGGTCCTTACTATGTCTTATTTGTTTGTTAATGGTTGGTCCAATGTATGTTTTAATCATCTTTTAATTATATATGTATTTTTTGTTTGAAATCACATCTTTGCTATCCATTAAAATTTAAGCAAAATGAAATATGTTTTATAAGAAAGATATATAAAGTCACAGTTATCTCACTTTTCATGTCTGAAAATCGACATACACGGAACAGTAGCAGTTCAAAACAGTCTAAAACTGTGGGTAGAAAAATAAACAAACCCACCATATAAAGTAAAGCAAATTTCTATGTAAAATATATATATAATATAATATATATAATATAATATATAATATATAAATATATATATATATATACAGTTACAAAAATAATATGGATCCAGTAATTATAAAGTGATAACACCCATACAGCCTCAAAGATTTTTTTAAGGATATAATGTTCAATGAAAGAATCAAACCACTAAAACACTACAATTGTGATATACTTGGTGACCTAATAGAATAAAGGCGATTTAAATTTGTAACTTCAAAGAAATATGCTCAATTCTATAATGAGTTGTTAATTACTCATCCACATTCTATGGAATTCAAGATCAATATAATCGTAAAAGAGGCTTTTCATTAAATAAAATCATAAAAATAAAAAAACCATAACAAAGTATTGATCCAACACCATAAATAAGCAAAATCCAAAACCATAGAAATCCAAATTTTCTATTAAATAGTATAAAAAGCCTCCTCGTATTCAATCATCCTCGCAAACAATTCAGCCACTTTTGTCAGTCTTTTCCTTCTTGATGCGAATTGCACTCTGAGTCCTTGTGACGGAATTCTGATCAATTGTTTCTTCCAAGTTAACAATAGGCGGAGATCCTCGCTTAGCCGGGGTCAGGCTGGTGCGTTCACCCGATTCACCCGAATCATCAGAGACATTGAGGGAACCCTGCGAATGCACACAATAAGTTTTTTGACTCTTAGTTACGATAACTATGCACCTCGACGGTATGTAACTTAAAATGGTCATTATTACCTCTGGTGCATCGGAGACATTGCTGGTGTAGCCTGATAAGGTAAGCAATGGTAGCTGCGTACATTATAAGTAAACACATTAATCAAAAAATAACTATCAAGCTAGATTTTGTAAAAGACTTATCGTAGATATATTACTCAAATTACCTTTGCATCGACCTTACTATCGAACTCGCCAATTAAATCATCGTTGGTGATAATCTTAGTGACTTTGTAAGTATCATTCTTATAGAGAAAATTTTCTCTTTCAATTCCAACCTTAAACAAATAAGTCTTCCCGACTAAATTCTTTAAAGCAAGAGGAATATCAGTCGGTTCATCAACCTAAAAATGGAGTTACACTCAGACTATTAATATGGTAGATAAAAAAACTACATAAAAAGGCTATCCTATTACCTCCTCAACATTGGGACCAGCTAGCTCACTGCAAGGCTTATGAAGTAACTGGAGAGCAAGATTATCGAATAGAAGAAACTTGGAACTCCCCGTACTATCGGCGACAACCAAATGCAACTTGTACCTACAAAGATATGATAGATCACAACTGAATGAAAGGTTTAATTAACGTTTTACTGGTATAAAGAAGTATATCATAAAGATAATACCTTGGCAGAAGTTTAGGACTGTAAACTTTGCATTTAGAACAATAGTAACTGAACATTAGGAGATTTTCGTCATCCTCATCTTCAGCAGAATCGTTAGGAACACTCAAAACCTTCTTGGCACACACTTTGCAACTCAAATAATACCATCCCATATCAGAATCAATGGCGGCAATGGTGCACAACAAAATACACTTCTCAACCTTAACACACAAAAAAAATGTTTTTATATATTCAAAACAAAAAAATTAAATGCATTGGTTAAAAGAACGAACCTGTGTAGATTCAGACATTTGAGCAATGGTTTTCCTTGGTGTGTGGACAAAGAACTCATCTTTCTCGGAAACGCCAGAGGCAATAGACAACGGCTTAGGATCGCTAATAGCTAAAGCCAATTCGTCATTTGGTAACCTTAAAATACAAAATAATATATGTCTATTTGAGGATACATGTAGCATATCGAGTAATTAAATTAAGGGTTAAAGAAAATACTTACAATCTTAAGAAATCATCCACTGCAGCCATGGGTAGATTAAGTTCAACAGAAGAGACATTGTATGCATTGGATATGCTACGCTCTTCTGTTAATGTAAAGACAATGTTCAAAGTATAAAGTTGTAATAAGCTAATTGAAAAAATATACTGACGATATAACTATAAAAAAATAAAACTTGACAAAGTTACCTTTCCAAACTTTTATCTTCCCAAATCGGATGACACAGATAATAGCATGGTCCTTTCTCATTTGGATAGCTTCCATTACTTCCGTTGCAAAACTCCCCCACAAAACAGTCTGTAGACGTTCATCACTACAGAAAATATTATAAGTGTTAGATCTTTATATAATTAGATATTTACATATAGTATTATCAAAAATAATTGATAGTAATATTACTCAGCATTTCTTAGTTCCAACGCCATTTTGTTTGTGTCTTTCCCATTAACTGAGACAACTTCAATTGGGGAGACTTCAACAATTTGTCCAATGACATCTGAATAAGGAAATATATGAAGATATCAACATCGTATTATTTATGAAAAGTTGAAGAGCATGATGCTACCAAAAACGAAATATTTAAATTATACTCACCAACCAAGAAGTCCGAATTCAGTGACCCATCAAGAATTGCACGGTAGTTTGCAAGATCAAAACCGGATGTTACGACAGGATACTCGCAATTCCTAACACGTGTGGTTTCGAGAAAAGAGATCTTGTATGGATGGTTAGTAGTTCTGTACGAACCAAAAGAATGTCCAACCGAAAAGTTGATCAATATCTTTGAACTACCCTCTGACAGTATCTGATCAAATTGATTAACCAAATCTTTCTTGACAGAGGCATGTATCTTCACCCCCTGTAATATATATTGAACAAAATACATTTTAGAACATTTATAAGAGAAAAATAGTTTTTAAAACATTCAAAAGATTATAGAAAGAAACCTTTTGATCCACGACAACCATCTCGATTGTTAAGCCTCCTGCAGCGGAGTACTGCTTCCAAAGTCGAATGATCTTAACCCTTATCTTCCACATTGTTTTGAATGGTTTCAGATCGGTGACATTAGTGAATGAAGCCATAAGTATTTGAAAGACCGGTTTTAGAGAAAAAATATAAGATAAGTTGTATGTTTGTGGTATTCTCGGTGGAAACTATAGTCCTTTATATAGTTTATAATGTTTAGTTTAAGATCTTTTGTGATAAATATTAAGTAGCCTTGGGGACAAAGCAAAGAAAGTACCATTTATGTATCGTTCGTTTAGGAAAACAAATTTAACCGCACAATTTATACGCAAATATTCAAAGATGGTGATATTGATAACTATTAATTAGCCTTGGGGACAAAGCAAAGAAAATACCATTTATGTATATCGTTCATTTAGGAAAACAACTTTACCCGCGCAATTTATACGCAAATATTCAAAGTTGGTCATATTGTAAAACAATTGGGAAAATCACAGTCACTAAATTTCCATCGAAATATTCATCTCAAACTAAATATTCTGAACATATTCACATCGAAAATCTTAGGATCATAGAGTTTATTGCAAACAATATATTTACTACCATAAGCATAATAATTTTCAAAATCTTTCACCTATATTACATCGGTCTACAATATCTTGGTCGTAGATCTTGAATTAATATCCAAGTAATGCATTTAAATGAATAATTTAAATGGTGATTGAGCATGTAAAGGAGAGTGTATAAGATCTCAGAACTAAATAAGATGGCATATCGTACTTGTTATATTCTCAATGATCTTAATGAACCTTTCTATAATGATAGTTTTGCTCTTCGTATCCAATTTCGACACATTTGTCGAGTTTTACATTATATCTCATTATTGTAAAATCTTCTTTACTATATTCATACATATTCTTGATATGGTAAAATTTTCAGCATGCAAATAATCATCAATATATATATCCTTACAATAGAATCTTCAATATATCATAATTTTTCATTCTTGAAGTTGTAAAATGTTCTTTATGTACATAATCGTTTATAAATATATAGCACGTTAACTATCAAGTATAAAGAAGGAAAAAAATAATGATTAGGATTCATTATAACAGACATTGAAGAATGTGATATGAACAAATCTATCAAACAAACTTTATTTTCACATATATTATGATATGCCTTTTGCGTATGACATTATTGTTTCTATGCCAATCTCATCATTACATCAATACGAACTCGTGGTTAACTAACCAAAAGTAAATCAACCCAAAGTACTACTAAAACAATAAGCCAATTATAAGACAAATGCAATAACAAACCAAAATGAATTAAGCATCCAATAATTTGGTTAACATATAATATCATAAGTTTAGTTTAACATTCCAGCCGAAGATAAAGGACATAGCCTAACAAAATGAAAAACCAGAAAATATCCGATAACATACATAACCAAAATGTAAAACCAACAAACATTATCTTGTAGTAGAAGTTAATAAACAGATACTACGGAGCCCACATCTGTGGCTCACCCAACTCCTCCCAATTGACCCAGGGTATCTTAACATCCGACGCCTTGGCCTCCGCAAGCCTCAGTTCCGACTCCAACCTCGATTTCTCTTCCTTCAGGGCTCTGTACTTGAAGAGTTGGTGAATCATTTCGATTTTCCCTTCTATGCGGGAGACCTCACGCTCCTGTTGATCTTTCTTGTACTCTGCATCTTGTTGTCGCTTCATCAAAAGAAGCTTGTTTCGGTAATGCTCGGTCATTTCCTCCTTACCTTTCTTGTACGCCTCTTCAACAGAATCCCCATAATCTTCAACCATGTTTGCCATGCTGGTCTCTTCGGCTGGATGTCAACATTGTAAACAAAAAAAGGGTTACTAATAATCCCAAAACTCTACAATCGGTAACTGATTTTCCCAAAAAAAGATAGCAAAATCAATATAATTAAATAAATTTGTAATATATAAAAATCGAAGTTATTATAATAGAAAACAGAGATCATCGAACATGTCAAACTTCTGGAAATGCATTCTAACCCTCGAATGATTATTCGGAAGGCTTTTTGAATATATAAAAGATATGACTGATATTGATTATAATGACATTCTACTAACTAAAATGGATCGATCTACAAACTAATTGAAGTATATACGTACACAAAATAGAAGAAGAAAATCTATAAAGGTACTAACCGAAATTGGAGAGTCTCAAAGGGAGAAAAAGAGATATGATGATGATAAAAGAGAGAGGTTGAATGTTCAATAGATCTTCCTAAAAATTGTATTTATAATGCAATGGAAGGCATTCGAAGGGTCGTGTCTTTTGGAAAAAAATTTAATTGTCATTTTAAGTTTATTTAGAAAATCAAATATATATATTTTATGGACATGTATTTCATGATAATTTCAAAATGTTTTCATAATTATTCCGTTCTTTCTATGGATTTCGAATGAAATAATGTTCGGTTACCAAAATATAGACTTCATGTTACTATATGTAAACTCGGTAACTATTTGCACATCAGTTTTGAATCTCTTATATTCTGTATGATATATTGTCATCAGATATTAAATTTGTTTCGTATTATTACCTTTCTTTTATGATTACCTATTGTTTATGAATATATATAAATGTAAATCCCTAGACTAAATAAGCAGATCTTACGATCGCATTTAGTACGCATGCGAGGATATTAAACATTAGACTAAATAAGAAGATACAACGATCCCTATATTAATTTTGCAATATGTTTTGCTTTACGATGGATATTAAACCATAGTCTTATGTTAACCGATTCGAGAAGGATACGTAAAATTTGTATATATTCCATAAAAAATGTGAGAGTAATAGGGATACATATAAATTATGTATAGATTCCATTTGTGTGAACTTTTTCACCAAGCAAAACATATTGCAAATTCCATAATGAGAAATTGTAAATTTATTACCGCAAGAGAAAGTAAACTTGAGAATTTATCGGAAATATATATTTTTCCTCAAAATAAAATAATATCTCACTGGAGGAAATCTCAGATAGAAAAAAAAAATTTAATTGTAATAAGTTTAGCATATCTCATTCTTCGGAAAACTAAGAATGGTCTAAATATAAATAGATATTGTAAACAACAACTTAAAAAAAATATATATTAAATTCAAAACTTCAGTAGTCGATGTTGGGAACCCTGCAATGGCACAAGTTAAAGATGTGAGGAAGAAGAAACAATTATAACTGTATGAAACTCAATCTTTATGCTTACTGTGATCTGAAGAACTGAATCTCAGGGATCTCATTATCGAACAGAATTTCAGAAACACCATTCATGTTTGTCACAAAATTATGACCACCTATAAAAATAATATATCAGCAATGGACAAAAACAAAAATATCAAAATTAGCAAGTTTGGATGCAATTACCCGCTTTCCACTCAAGTCGCCATAACCTTAATACACATACTACAACATCCCTTGTGTTAGAACGCCAAAAGGAGTTTAAAGTATGTGCTAAAGCTCCATATGCAACACACCTAATTTGGGCGAGCCTGTTACATGGAAAAGTTCGTTCAATATATTTTTCATTTTAAATATACTTTATTTACCGGACAAACAACAACAACTATGAGACATAGGGAAAGTTCAAACCCGAGATCTATTAAGAAAAACTCCAACGAATATATCATACGATTGCAAATGTTATCATTTTGATATGTCTTTGTAGGTATAAGATCTCCTACAGATACCAATGCTCCACATAGATCTACATTAGAAAATATAATATGAGTCTGTAGTACCAATAGTATATAAGTATTAAATCTTGCCTACTTAACATACCGAGACAGTACATAGGATGATGAAGACCACGCTTGATATCGCGAAAGTTTGCACAGCTTAGAAAATTAGAACCGTTTACTGGTCCCATCTTTCTAAACAAAGTCGATTCATTAAACCGGATTCTGTACTTGTGCTTTGTCGTTCGGTACATTTCGAGAGAGTACATTATCTCGAAATTGATTATCTCAAACCAGTCAGCTTCTTTCAGCTCAATCTCATTAGGTAGACACAAAGCATAGTTTAAGCTTCCTTCAATTGTTACTCCCTGTTTAAAACGGAGTAAAAACTATACTTACTATAATTGTATAAAAAATATACGACACAATGAATTAAATCTATAAAAAAATTTACACTCTGATCTCCTAGGAGCATGACTGCGTGATGATCACTTCCAATTCTCGTAGTCCATTTCCTCACTATCTTAACACGAATTGCGGGGAATTGAATGTTATGATTCAGCTGACTCAAAGGGATGAAGTTCACCATCGAGCAAACAGAGCAAGACTTCTTTATTCTGTGTGGTTTTAGGTTTTAATTTTTTTATAAGTATATAGTGTATATATATAGTTTACGCCTGAACCCTAATGATATTTACAACTGGATCTAAGAAGATATGATTTGCCTACTAAACGGAAGTCTGTAGATTTAATTCATAAATGCATGTGTATGAATATAGTCTATTCTTCAGCCATAATTCTTTCATTAAATTTACTTTCTCATCTACTGAATATTATCAAAATTTGCACTAAATTAATAATTAGTTAGTAAGGAAATTATTGACGAACACGTCCATTTAAAATCATGTTAAAGAAAGAAACGTCCGTCCCCATATGGCTTGGACGTCAATTCTTTTAGTTCATTACAGTTAAACAAAGCAGCACTATGCAAATAACCTTACGGCTATCTTATTGACACGGTTTCACTGAGGATCATATTGTATATGGTCTATAAAAGTCTCTAAAAGCTTCTGTATGTTGTTTGTTGAGAAACTAAATATCAATATACTTTTCATAGAACCCAATACCACTTGTTTAATGATTTGTTAATGCATACTATGTGGACTTCTTTCAGCTGCTTTTTTAAAAAATAGTATGATTGGGGCTATGAACGTTCCAAGGTTGATTAAAAATGGGGGTATTACTGAATGAGATCGGGTTTTATACAACCCGAGCTGGACAAAATAATTTGAAAATAACAATCGAATACCAGTAAAAGGTATAATATGAATATAGCTTTGCTTCTCATACGGTGGATAAAATCCTTCATATCTCTTCTTCTAGTTGCCACTCTTTAGCTTTTGAATCCCACATAAAAAAATTCTTCCCCTCACAACACGAAAAATCATAAATTTTCTTCTCATGAGCTGACTTATTCTTTTCCATCCACACTGGCATCTTCGAAGTAAGTTTATCAGACGGCGCCTCAATAACGTCAAATGTATCAATATTGTTATATTCATACCACTCGCCACCTTTTGTATTGCTTAATTCAACAATAGAGGATGAAACCTTCAGTGAAAAATATCATAAGTCATATTAAGTAGATGTAGCATAGAAAATCCTATATAAAAAAGGTAAATAAGAACGTCTAACATTTTCATACAAAACAATAACTGTTTTTTTTCTTGAAGACGACTCAGGCTTCCATGCCCATTTTACCTTATGAGAACAAAATACAGTTAGTGTCAAAGAAAATAACATATTCATACAAAAAGATTACTGTATTACATTCTTTTAATTGACCACAGATATTTCGACGGAGGCATGTCTGTCGACGGAGACTTTCAATAAAAATAAGAACTGTATGTCAGAGGTAAAATCTTCTTAGCATAGACGCTTAGCTGGTCTTCTAAAAGAACTCGTATTTATATAGGGTTACATTATGCATTTTCCACCTAAACTAAATATTCTATATCCATATTGGACTACCAATAATATTGGATATATTAAAGCATGACGATCTTCTAAGAGGAAATATATTATATTTGATCATGGTGATAACAAATTTGTCATTTATATAAATGGATGGATACAATTATCCTCTATAGAGGAAAAAAATAAGACTGCTTTATTCATAATAAATAGATATATTAGGTTTTTTTTTAAATGGAAACTATCAATACGGATTATTAAAAGAACATATAAGAGAAATTTATTATTTATTTTCTTCTTATATATATAAATATCTTCTAAACCATAAAATTAAATAAAGCTAAATTTCGCCAGAAACACTCAATATTAAAAAAACATTAAGTCAATATATGGACCAAAACATAAATGAATATAAAAAACTAAAACGATATCCCAAAAGAAAACAATATAAAGCCAACAATAATTTGTTTCTTCAGTAAGATAATAAAAAAAAAACATAGACCCATTTAGCCTGATACTACGATTATCAATCAGCCACTTGGTTCAGTCTTCACTCTCTTGAACGACTCCGATGTTCCAAGGTTATTTTCATTTTCCTGGTTAAAAAACGTCTCAAAACTATCATTGGGGGATCCACGTCGTTTAGCACATGTCTTGCCAAATGATTTACATTCAACCGCAGAACTTTCGATTATCTGTTGTGAACCGTGGAACAAACAAAAAATATAAGTTGAAATTATTATGTCATACATTCTTATCAGTTCGTAAATTTATCTATGATATATATTACCTCTGACTGAACCTTCCGATCACCACAAAATGGATAGAAAGTGTTAGAAGCTCCCTAAAATAAATATTTGGTAGTCCAAGAAATATATGAAAATACAATTTGAAAAATAGTGGGAAGACTATTTGTATGGAGAGAAGGTACCTTAGGATAAAGAGAGACGTCAAAATCGTTCATCATAGATGGGTTGCTAATAATCTTATGGACCTTGTATGTATCATCCTCATACTGATAATTAACTTTGTCTATAATGATCTTAAACAAATATGTATTTCCAACTACATAATTCAGTGCATTTCGTAAAAAATCCGGTTCTAGGATCTGCAAAAATAAACATAATTTTACTCCACCGAAAATGTTCCGAGTGATAAATATAAGCAGATTAAAAGGTTAAAAAATAAATTAGAGGACATACTTCGTTGGTCTTATGCGTAGTTGGATGAAAGCTTGGTTGTTGGAGCAACTGGAGTGCAACATCGTCTATGACCAAAAGCTTTGTGTGAGAAGTATTATCCAGGACGACGAAATGCAATTTGTACCTATAATATATGATAATTTCACTTCAGTAAATGTACAGTAGATTCTACAATATGTTCACTACAAATCGAAAATCAATATTTTAGTAGTACCTTAGTTTCAGTTTGGGATTGAGAACCTTGCAAACAGTACAATAGATCATACAACGACGATCCAGTTCAAAGGTTCCTCCTAGGGATATGTTATTATGCAACATATCAATTTTTGTACCACACATTTTGCAACTCATATAGTACCAACCCATATCGTTATTAATAGCAACTATGGTACACCTTACAAAACACCTCTCCACCTTTCGAAATAATCAGAAGTAATATTAAAGCTACAAAAATAAAGTGTTATTTAGGTTAACAATATATGAAACTATGATACCTTTCTTGTCTCTAGAATTTCTGATATGGTTTTCTGCTGCGTATGAACAAAGAATTCTTCTTCATCTGCTATCAAGGATACCATAGACAGAGTCTTTGAAGGGACAATTGCCAAAGGAACTTTTCCCTTTGGTAGCCTACAAAGTAATTCTTATGTTTAGAAAGTATAATTAACACTGTAATGCGATTGTAAATAGGGGAAAACTCAAATTCGAAGTACGGATCAATATAATCTTACAATTTTGCAAACTCATCAACCTCTACGGTACATGGATTAATGGAGATAGCGGACACATTGAACGTATTGCACACGCTTCGATTAGCTGAGAAGAAGAAGACGTTTAGATTATAAAATAACTTATGACATTGAACACTGGTTCAACTGGACCAACTATTAAAGGAAACGATTTATGTTACCTTTCCATGCTTTTATCTTGCCAAACTTCAATACACAGATTAGAGTATTATCACACATAACTTGAACTGCTTGACTTAAATCAAGTGCAACCTTTCCCCAAATAACCAATGGAAGTCTGACATTCCTGATGTTAAGAAAGCAAAACGCTAAACTGGTAAAACAGTATCGTACACCTAGATCATTACATATTATTGGATTATTTATGTCGATTATGTGATTTAATTAAACTCACTCGGCATTTCTGAGCATCAATTCAATCTTTTCTGTGTCCTTCCCATTAAGAGAGACGATCTCAACATGAGTGATCTCCACAACCTGACCAATGACATCTATAACATATGATTAAAAGTCAGTACTATAACATCAAAAATTAACATTAAGTGTATATATATAGCTAATCGACACTAACCAATAAGATATTCTGGATTCAAACTACCATCTAAGATATCACGAAAATTGACAGGTTTAAAACCAGTCAATCGGTATGGCAACTCCTCACAGTTTCGAACCCGAGTAGAATCATCGAAAGATATCTTATAATGTTGGGTAAATCGATATGACCCACACAATTGGGAAAGTGAAAAATTGATGAATATCCTCGAGTCACCTTCTTGGATGAACTGATCGAAGTTAATAACTAACTCACCATTCACAGTTGCATGAATCGAATCACCCTGTGGATATAAAAGTATAAAGTTTACTAAAAATTACTACTCCGAAAGCAATACAGCAGATCTACGTAAGTTATTTGATTTTTTGTAACTCTAAATAATCAGTAACTTACATTGGAATCAAGTAGCACCATGTCAATCGAATCAATAAAGTTATGCTGAGAATAACACTTCCAGAGACGGATGATCTTAACCATTATTTTCCAAGATGACTTGGAAGGATTCAAAGCACAAACGCTGTCAAACATAACACCCATTTTTTCTACTCACGCGAAATCAGTTTCTAGGTTTCTTAATTGCAAGATGTAGACGAAGAGGGATGCAAAGTCGGTATTTATATATGTATAATTCATATACCTTTATAGGAAAACCTAATACAAAATCGTTATTAGGAAAGAATCATTAAATATTTTCCTTGCGGACCAAGCATAACTATTTTTGTGTACATTAATTTAGGATTTACTTTGATCTCAAGAATGCAATTCTCGGTAAGAAATAGTAATGTAGTATATATTTGCACATATGTTAAAAAGGAAGTTTGAAAATCATTTATATGGAATAACATGAGGTTGTATTCGAACACGACATTGTATTTAGCACTTATATATTTGCATGCAAAAAATCCTACGTCAAAAACAACCTCAACAAAATATGTTGCATCCATAACAATCTTTCTCCTCTATGCACTTGACCTAAACGTTTCTCACAAAAAAACCTTTATATTTTTCTAAGTTTTCCTAATTGATATTAAAACCTATCGGATAAACATGGATCTGTCTCCGAAAGTTTATATGATTTTAAAATATTATGAGAAAAAGTTGTTTTAAAAAGTTGAACTAAAGCTCCCATCATATACAGGGGACTTTTCTCATGTGCAAAATAATTTCATATATTTATATTTTTTTAATATTTTACTGATATATAAAATATAGATCATAGATAGTAGATAATACGATAATATTTTACCGACCATAGTTTATTTCTCACGCTTGCAAGACAACAACAGAATGAAAAATAAACGGTTTCATATAACATGGCGACTTCAGAAACAAAGAAACAGAGTACCTTACATAGACATATAACTAAAAAACAATTTCAAAGAAACATTGCAGAGAACAACATGGAAAGTACATATCCCTTGGATTATCTATCATCATCAGTAGCAAACTTATAGAACTGGTAGAGCCTCTTGAAGTAGTAACACCCATTGCATACTAAATCCATGCTATCAACAGGATGGCAGTTGGTGCGTGGTTGAAGATTGACCAAGTTTGTGTAGTCATCAGTCGTCCATTCAACATGGATATCACGCAGTGAGTTTTTGATTCTTTCCCAACATAGATTAGATGTTGACATGTCGTGGCGCCATAAGAGTTTATCGAAATACTTTTTACCCTTCCGATAGTGACCTAAAGAAAGAAGTAGCACAGCATAAAGATAGATACCTGTTTCAAAATCACAGATTGAGGATTGTCTCAGATGATGAAGCCCACGACTCCGATCGTCATTGAGGAAATATCGAAATATTCCTTCGATATAATGAGCTTCGGGATTCCCATTAGCCAAGCAGAGTTCCTTTAACTGTTTGTGCTTAGTAACCATCTGGATTGGATCCGCACAAAAAAGTCTCAAACTGATATCTCGGTAATAGCCTTTTGGATCCGGGTCTGAGTAATCGTCGTCGATTCTGTTGTCACCGGTGACAGTAAGGTTTTGATTGTCCACAGAATCATCTGAGTCCATGGCTAATATTGTGTTTTTGTTGAATAATATGAAAGAAAGAAGAAGTAGTTTGAGTTCGAATCGTCTTTCTTTGTGGAAAGCTTTAGGTTAGAGATTTTTGATAGTCACACACGTTCTCTTTATATTGAGAAGAGTGGCTCGATATGAAGAACAATGCAACAACACCTATGAGAGTTTATTAAAATAAAAAATCCGCAAAACGGTTTCACGACTTTGGATTCTTCTCCATGCATGCTTCTTGGTAACACAAAGAGAAGACTATTTGTGTCATTGAGTCATCCGCTTTATATCACAAAAAGTTCTGAATCCATCACTAAAAGTAGCAAAATTTTAACTTCATCCGTATTTTAATTGATATAGATGGAACGTTTCAAATCGGAATGACACATGTGTTGAAAATGGGAAATTTTTATGCTTTACGAAAATGTACATATTCCTACTGATAAACAAAAACCTTTTTGACATATAATTTGTGGGATATTTACTTAGTTATCGGTCACACAAGATTTATATCATGTTTATACACATGACATAAATGGATGTTTAAATATTATCGGTGATAGACTTATATGAATATATCTATGATATATGATTTATATATATGGATTGAGGATTGTCTTTGTTGGATGTATATATGATTTATCCCACCAGTGGTAATTGGGTTATCTAACCTCATGCATCCAAAAAAATCATGTATATTAAAAAAATCATCGAACACGACCTTGACTTCATTACTTACGAATATAAAACTAATACGACGCTAGAAATACTTAAACCAACTTGAAACCTAACGACTAATTTAAATATAGAGAGAACATAGAGCTTATAGGTTCTTGTGCTCGTCATATAGAGAAGAAAGTTCCACATGTGATCGTCATAGTCTTCCGAGCTATCCTCTGTGAGCTTATAGCTTCATCGTCTATGCAACTTCTCATGCATTCACAGGTCTATGTGGGCTAATAAGACTATGACGCTAGAGATTCTTAAGCTAACATAAAATCTCTGGGCTAAAAGGTCAATAGAGAGAACATGGACAGAAAACGATCAATTGATGAAAGTTCCGCTTCTGCTCCTCGTAGTCTTCCGATGGAACCTCAGCGAGCTGATAGGTTCCGTAGCTGATAGGTCTCCGTGTGCGAAGAAGACGAACCAAGTGAATTCTCTAGCTCAAGCTGCTGTTACCCAACGACCAATGTCTTTGTTCTCGAGCGGTTTCATGGAGAGCAAAGGATCGATTGATGAAAGTTCTTGTTGTGCTCCTCGTAGTCTTCCGATGGATCCTCAGCGAGCTGATAGATTCTTGTCTCTGGAACTTTATATATTTGTATTCATAGGTCTCCTCGTACGAAGAACACGAACCAACTGAATTCTCTTCTCAATCTGCATGAAGCTTTCACGACCAATCTCATTGTTCTCAAGCTGTTTCACGGCGAAAATCCTACAATGTAAATCTTGTGTGAGCTGTTACGAAAACATTTATAAGTGTTTCAACATATTTAAACAAAACACTCGGCAAACATTCCCTACATATAATTTGTGGGATAGACGAAAAAAACTGAACGTGAAAGCTTCAACCAATATCATCAAAAAAGGAAACAAACCATAACAATAAATGTGGTATTTTTCCTGAAAACGCTCACAAACCGACACGTGTACAAAATAAGGAATGCAACCTTCTCATGCATTTTGAAAAAAATCGAGCTTAATCATATAAGAAAAGCCTTAAAAATGCTTCTCCTTTAATATATAGGGGATACA
>JABCMI010000380.1:0-14228 GCA_026261945.1 Hirschfeldia incana
GCCGAAGAAAGTACCCAACAGAATTAATAACCAATCCAAAAAGCGGCAACCTTTTGTAAAGTTTGCTTAACAAATGTTTCCCCTGATGGAGTTTTATTGATATGCTCAGGTGGAAGATTCAGTTTGCGCACATCTTCAGGTGTCACCTTCAAAGATCAGAATATGGGAAATAATGATCGCAAATTAGTAAGATGGAGGAACAAAGGATGAAAAAATAAGTAACACATTAAAAAAAATGTCTAAAAGAATTACCAAGGTGCAGTAGCACAAATTATATGCCATCATAATTGACGGGTACAATGAAGCAAAATCCAGAGTTGCAATTGGCTTTTCATAGAAACCTGTTCTTGCTTCTAGAACCTGGTTATCATTTTAAACATCCAAACAACAGATCACTGACCATGTGCCTTCTCAAAATATAGAACTAATACAAACGACAGGAAGAAAATAAATGTTACATCCGTAAACCAACTTACAGTTGCGCCTTCAAAAGTTCCTTGTTCAGACCCTGACTGTTTAGCATTCGGAAGAACCATGTTCTTCTGTTTAGCTTTCCTAAGAAGCTGAGATAGAACCTAGAAACACAATGTTGCGATACAAATATCAGCCACCATAGTCAACTGAAAAGTTAATCCATAAATTATTAGTTGAGACCTACCTTGATACTCTGTCCTCTAGCAAGAAGAAAAGAAATAGGAACACCAGTCACACGAGCCATTTCGACATAATTATATATACACATCAGTTTGTCGAGAAGCCGCTGAGGGAGATATGCATCCTGTAACAGCAAAGAAAAACGTGGTTAAGTTTTTACCTTTTTATAAGATTCAAATGGTTGACAATTACCAGAGAAATAAAAAACTGAGACCACCTAGTTTCTGCAATTAACAAAATGATCCCTAAAGCAAAAAGAAAAATCTTGTGACAACATGCAATAGGATCTTAAGTTAGTTAGAAAATCTTCTATTTATCTAACAACAGGCAATGCAACAAGACAGGAAACAATACAACAGAATGAACAAAAGTAGTACCTTCAAACAATAAACAGCAAGGCGCCTCCTGGTTTCCGCATTCCCATTCTGTAGGTCGGTTATTATAGAATGGTGGACATCCTCTTTCTGGAGAAGACAATCATGTTAGCCACATAGCAAAAGAAAAAGAATCTGAAAGTCTAAGCATGATTACTCATTTCACCTGCTCGGATAGAAAGTGAGCTGAGACAGAATTCAGCGAATAGGAACTTAATTTGTGGTCTCTATGTATAGCCTGCAATAAATAAAAAAGAGGTAAGTTAATGTCTTTGCAAAGGACTACAAGTAATAAAAAAACTAAGAATGGATCAACCAAAAGTAATATGCCTACCTGAAAAAGGTCAAACTGAAATCGTCCTTCAATTGTGGTCTCTTTACTTTCCCTTGTTCCTTGTTGTCTGAAACATGGTACGTGTTACTATGGAAAGTAATATACTAAACGATTTGAGTGTAGAGAACTCATGAGCCACGAAAAAGGATAAAGCAGGGAAAATGATGGCAGTTTGCAAGAACCAGTTACTCCTATATCACCTTGATGAAAACGTTGAGTCCCTCATCCGGACCCTGCTGTTCTTAACACGACCAAGAAGAGGAAAATCCTCGATTTTCAGTGCTGCAGCTCTCTGAGAATCAGAAAACAGCATATTTTCCAGGTAAAGATTCGTGATATTCATGTGCCATTCAGCACAGTAGAACATAGCAAAGTAATACATATAGAATGCTCAAGGCATGCAAAAGCACGCTTCTCATAACCAGATGATCGTAAAATAAAAACAGAGGTTATGTTCACGTACCTCAATCAGATAAGGTAAATCAAATTTGCAGATGTTATAGCCAATGATGATATCAGGATCAACATCACGAACAAAATCCTGCAAGCAATACATCTTACCCATCAGCAGAATACATGCTTCACCAAACCCACCACAAAATTGCAGTGCCAACATAGAGTTGTCATTTAACCAGTCATTCCGGATTTTTTTGTGTTAAAAAGGGTAAACTGTAAGAGAAAGATGGTAATGAAAGATGGAGGGAGGTAAACGAATTACCTTCCAAGCTAGTAAGACCTCTCTTTCTGTTTCAAAAGACATAACATCCACGCCTACGATTGGAGCACATGTGTTAAGAGTCATGACATTGCGTATAAATGGCTGATCCTCTCCTTGAAGAGTTACAAGGTTGGCTATCTAGAAAAGCATTGAGAACACTGTTTCAAGAGAGATGACATCGAAGGGACCAAATGTTGAGATATCAAATTATAGCAAAAACAGCTAACCTGGATCACAGGATCATGCTTAGCCTCTGGAAAGTGTCCTTTACGACCCGCACACTCAATATCGAAACTTAGCACACGGAATGGAGCCATTTTTGAGTATTCACCTTCTGGAGCATGACTAATCAAATCTGAGTACCTAAACCCCAAGTTAAGGAAAGTAATGACATAAAGTAGAATCTGTTACTAAGACAACACACAATCTTGCTTCAAAAAGGAAAGTCAGAGAACTAAGATGAGGATACAGGCAATGAAACTCCAATTGGCAGTATGACAAAGTCCTTGTGTCCTTCTTATATTTCCAGCAGGCACTTCGATCCAATTTCCTCCCACGATATCACGGTCAACCATGAAGCGAAGAGCAAAAACAATATTGCTTTCGAATGTTTGGAAGCACTTCATACCCAATCCATCAATCTGTATGCCTCTATCAAGGATCCCTGCCCATATAATAGTTGCATTTAGAACAAAAAAAAGTAAAGCAGATGGTAGACACATAAAGCACAAAACACTTTGAAACCATACCGCGACAGCTAGCCACCATAGTCGGCAACGCAACAGTAATCTTGAGAAAAGTTTGGGACTTTTGCTGTTGGTAATACATAATGCTTTTCTTTTGAACCATCTCTATACCACGAACGAACTTCGGAACGTTGGCGTTCTTATTGGACTCCCTCATCCTTCCCTGAATTAAGTCAATCAACATTAAGAAAAAAAAACTACAAAAAAGCTAAAAGATTATGTTTGGTCTGAACAATGAATACCTCAAGACTCTGATGGAAACGAGAGATATCGTCAGGACCCATTCCAGGAGGGCAAGCAATGTAAAAGTAAGGCTCAAACCCATGAACAAAGCAACACACACTATGACCTGAAAACACCACACCAGTCCATCAATAAGCCTTTAAACTTATAAACAATCGTTAAAAGAACAGATACCTTCTCTGGTTACACCGAAGATCCTGATAACTGCAGCTTGCCCAGAGGAACCAGGTAAAAGCTCCTTGTGAACCTCCTTGATTACATAATCAATCTCCAATTGCTGAAAAACTAATATAAAGTAATCGAAATCAGCACTTTCTCCAGCAAATTGAAGAAACCCTAGAAAATAAAATAATCAATTAACACATACTGATACTCTGCGAGTTAGCGAGATACGCGGGAGAGAGAGGAGGTCGAGCCCAAGTGGAGGAGCGTGCGGAGACGGCTTCGCGCTCCTCCATGTCGCGGAGGATTAGGGATTCCTCGTCGATTTCGTCGACGAACACATCCTCGTCGACAAATTCGTCTTCTAGGGTTCCGGCGGCGACTCGGGATGGTGACGGAGTAGTACCCGTGGCGCGTTGTTTCCCCGGCGGTAAGGTAGTCGACGGAGACGGTCGCTTTTTGGAGTTTCCCGCTCGTTTCATTGCTTAGATGCGCGGGAAAATTAAGAGAGAGAGAGAGGGGGAAAGAAGAAGAAGTGCGTCGAGGTGAGAGAGAGAGAGAGAGATGAGAGAGAGAGGGGGTGAACCGGTGAAGATTATACCACTGCGATTCCCGCCAGTTTTAAGGGTTTCACTACTAGATTAAGACATCATCATAATCAATGTTTATCAACTTTTTTTAACAACAGACGTCAAATAATTTTAGAGGCTTTTCATGTACAATGGAAATTATATTCGGTGAGTGAATATTTTGAGGACATCAGCCTTTCGAAAGAAATTGAAAAGGCTCGGCCCAACGATGGCCCATATCAGGGGTCCACAGTTGCAAACGCTAAAAACATTAAGGGAGCGTTGCAGTGCACGAGAGACCAAGTCAAAAACAATTTGTATTGTCTTTTCTTTTATTGCGTTTCGTCTGTTGCAGTCAAATCTTCCGTATCCGAACTTTTTCTTTGTATTTTTTTTTTGTCAACTTTTCTTTGTATTTTAAACAAATGTAAAACTAATTCAACCCAAAAAAAGTCGATTTTACAAAGCTCAAAGATAAGATCTGTACACACTTAGATACTAGTATATCACAACAACACACCAACAGAGAATGAGTTCACGTTGTAGCAACAACTAGCAAACCACCTTTCCATTGCCCTTTCAAACCCCTTCTTTTCCGCATTGTCGAAATATGATTACTGACCAACCAATGCAGGAGCCGCGCCAGGTTCGAGAGTCATCATGACACTAAATACGATTAAACGAATGTGCCCTATATACTCAATACTGATAATACGGTATACGTTATGCCACGCGCGCTTAAAAACAATTCAGCAACCAATGATGTGACAGATAAAAACCATTTCAAAAATCAAATTAAGATCATAATCCAAAATAAGAAAGGAAAAAAAATATTTTATTACCGTTAAATAGAGATACGCAGGCACTCGCTTAAAGGCATTTGTATTGGAACTCAGAAAAAAAAAATCATTCAAAATTCAAAAACTCGAAGTAGAGGCGGGACTCTCTCTTCTCTCTTCTTCTTCATCATCTCTCTATTAATAAGAATCCATCATCGGGAGACGCAAACACAATCTACACACACTGTTGCAAAATGGCGGAAAACACGACTAGCACAAGAAGAAAGCCTCAGAGCTTGAACGATCGTCACTATCGTCTCCTCCAGGATCTCTCCGCGCCTCCTAAACCCGCTCCTCCTTCTTCCACTCGTACGATAATCCTCTTCCTCCTCGATCGTTTATCTCGGATTCGTTCCCGTCTTTGATTTTAGATATTTATTTATTTTTTAATTTCAGATGAAGAAGATGAAGGAACGAAGATAAAGCTAGCGGGACGACGTCGTTTATACAAGGCGGCGGTGAAGGATGAATCGGATGAAGACGACGATCCTGATTTGGCTGATTTCGATTCTCCAGGTAGTTTTTTCACTCGATTTTAGGGTTTGTTCGTTGTAGGTTTAACATGAAATTAGGGTTCTTCCAAATCTGGGTTTGTATCTATCGTTTGATTTTCGTTGCAAAACTTCGTCGGATGAGTTTATTCGACTGCGTTTGTGTTGTGTGATGCTCGAATCAGGTAAAGGAGATGCACCGCTGGAGAGAGCTGAAGCTGGGAAGGAAGCTAAGACAGAGCTGGGTGAGGAAACAAAGGAAGCTAAGACAGAGGTGGGTGAGGCGCCCAGCTTTTCGATGATCACAGACTTTGGTTCTCCCTCACCTCAGCTTGAGCAAAGGGATGGAGGACAGAACGAGATTATGGATATTTTGGATGATTTGACCTCCAAGCTTGGGACAATGTCTATCAAGAAGAAAAGGGATAGCCAAAGCAGTGACTTTGGTCCAGCTCAGAGACGGTCTGATGACTCTGAGAATGTTAAACCCTCGTTTTCCTTGATATCGGATCTATCTGAGTCCCCCTCGTCACATGTGGTTACCACAAGTAAAGCTGGTGCTGATAGTCTAAATAACGGGCAAGGGAATGTTGGCTTTGCCCTTCGGGAAGAGAAAGCTACTAATGTGTTTGCAGGCGGAAGAGGGGAAAGCTTAACAGATGTTGGAAAGCAGCAACCATTTTCTGGTCAGCACTATGTTGATAAGTCTGAAGGGTACAGACAGGACTACAATCTTGACCGTGGTGGGAAGGGTAAACTCAAAGAAGTCGACAGAAGTCTGAAGACGGCTAGACATATAGAGGTCAGCGAGAAGCTAAGATCAGTGGGATGGTCGAATGCTGCCAAGCTAAGAGACTTAGACGACGATGATGATGATGATGACTGTGTTGTGTTGACTGGTAAAAAGGCGGCGGGAATGAAAAGCCATATGGAAAAGCCCAAAAAGCCAGCTCGGTCTCACAACACTGCAACACATGCTTCTGAAGAGAAAGTGTCGGAGGATGAAGGGTCTATCACTTTCACTGGCCCCAAATCTTCTTACACACTGCGTGGGAAGATTGCAAAAATTTTATATCCACATCAGAGGGAAGGCTTGAAGTGGCTCTGGTCATTGCACATCCAAGAGAAAGGTGGAATACTTGGAGATGACATGGGTTTAGGTAAAACTATGCAGGTAGGGGAAATTGCAATCTACACATTCTTTCTTTATTTTTTCCGTAATAATGTAACTTTGCTGATTTCGGTTGATTTTCATTTCAGATATGTAGCTTTCTGGCTGGTTTGTTCCACTCGAAGTTGATCAAACGTGCTCTGGTAGTGGCACCAAAAACCCTGCTGCCTCACTGGATGAAAGAATTAGCTACCGTCGGACTTTCACAAATGACTAGGGAGTAAGATCAGTTTTTCTCTCATTGTTATTTACTGAGGTGTATAGATACTAAGATCATGTTATGTACTGGTTGTAAATTTTGTGTTCTGATTTTTTCCCTCTTTATAGATACTACGGCACTTCTGTAAAAGCCCGAGAGTATGATCTCAACCACATCCTACAGGTACCTGTTCTTTCTTTCCTCTGTTAGCCTGAGAGGTATCACTAAATCCTTTAACTATGCAGTCATTTCTCATTTGCATTTTGACTTAATTTGGTGACGAGAAGATCATCAAGGAACTTGTATGGGAATTTATGTGCTGTATTTTAAAAACTCAATTGCCTTAAACAGTTACAGCCTAATCTGTAGTTAATCATCTTTATCTGTGTTGCCCTAATCTGTAGTTAATCATCTTTATCTGTGTTGCAGCACTGTCCATATTATTAAGCTGAGAAATATTTTATTAGTTGTTTCTTCGACTTGTTCTCCTCCAGATAGTTAATTTTTGATTGTTTGAAGTATGGACTTTGAAGCTGAGATATCTCTAACGTTTGTAGGGTAAAGGTGTCCTTCTAACGACTTATGATATCGTACGGAACAATACAAAGGCTTTGCAAGGTCATCAACTGTATACTGATGATGATGACGAAGATGACATCAAATGGGACTACATGATTCTGGACGAGGTAAGGCATATTAATCTTTTGTCATTTGCAAGGTTTGCGTACTAATAGTGTCCTGATAAGAAACCGGTGCTTGGTATAATGTTTATGCGCTTTTATGTATACCGTTGAGATGCTAGCATTAGTGTATGTTTTGACCTTTTTCAACTGGTACCATAGTGATGTATTGATCTTTGTCTATATTTCTAGGGACATCTTATCAAAAATCCCAGCACACAAAGGGCCAAGAGTTTGCAGGAGATTCCAAGTTCTCACCGTATAATTATAAGTGGCACACCAATCCAAAATAATCTGAAGGTATTTCACGTTAGCCAATGTCTTTTCATCTATGAATGTATTATTCCAATGCTAATGTGGTCGACTGATTCCATCTTTTTTTTTTTGAAATAGGAGTTGTGGGCTTTGTTCAATTTCAGCTGCCCTGGGCTTCTTGGTGACAAAAAATGGTAATTATCTTCTCCCTAATCCATACATGTCAGATTACATATACTAGCTTTGTATTTAATCCTTTAAGTTTCAACAGGTTTAAGGATAACTATGAGCATTACATCATTCGTGGAACTGACAAAAATGCCTCTGATAGAGAACAGAGAATAGGCTCAACAGTAGCAAAGGTGAGGATTTCATTCGAACATGCTTGAGTGGCTGTTATTTTTCAGACAGTAGCTGAAGACGTTTTTATTAGGTTTTAAACTTCAATTCTTCCTCTTATATTAGCATGCTTTGTTAAATCTAGCTCTTTTCTATGATCACTTCATTGTTTCCTATTAGGCAGCAAATGAAATGTCTTCAATGCTAGTATCTGTCTACCATTTTTTAGTGAATGACATAAAATATAGCAGGCATTGAAATTATAGTTTTTTTCACGTATCAGTCTTAGAGTCTTGAATTCTTTTGTGAGATTGCATTCTGTGTGTGATATAGCTATCCAACAGTTCAGGTATGAGTACACAAGCTAAGTTCTATCAATTCGCTTATGTCTTATGCTGTTACAGTAGGTTGTAGATCTTCCGGAATATTTTACCGTGTTTACCTCCTTTTGACTAATAGAACTTGAGGGAGCATATTCAACCTTTCTTCTTGCGGCGCCTTAAGAGTGAAGTCTTTGGTGATGATGCCACAACCTCCAAACTTGCAAAGAAGGACGAAATTGTTGTCTGGCTACGGTTAACAGCTTGCCAGGTTTAACTCCTTTACTCATAAATGCAATAGTTTGTCTAATATTCTCAATGATACAGACTTGATAGTTAACTTCTTTGTGTTGCAGAGGCAAATATACGAGGCTTTCTTAAACAGTGAAATTGTTCTGTCAGCTTTTGATGGTTCGCCTCTAGCAGCTCTTACGGTAACTTGAAGCGCTCTATTCTTGTTTTCTTTTGTTTGATCAAGTATGTGTGTCTTGTCTTATCCCGTAAGTTCATTACATAAACGTGGTCTGAATTTCCGTTCTTTATCCACTTTGCTTAGTTCTGTTAGGCTATTTGTTAGTTGGTGAAAGTGGATTGGCTTCAAATATATATTTCCTTATTCAGTTCTTGTCTGTGCACGAAATTTAGTGTAGCTAATATCCTGGAGCTTACATTGACTGTTTTGTTTCGTTGTAAACAGATTCTGAAGAAAATATGTGACCATCCGCTTCTCTTGACTAAGAGGGCTGCTGAGGACGTCCTCGAAGGAATGGAATCAACATTAACACCAGAAGAAGCAGGTGTCGCAGAGAGATTGGCTATGCACATTGCAGACAATGTGGATACAGATGATTTTCAGACCAAGAATGACAGTATCTCTTGCAAATTGTCATTCATCATGTCGCTACTGGTTAGATCACATTTATGGTTCAATTAGTGAAATTCGTTTTGATATTTGTCTGTTTGACTGACATTTCTTTTCTACATTGGTGCTCAGGAAAATTTGATTCCAGAAGGGCACCGTGTTCTAATCTTCTCGCAGACACGCAAGATGCTAAATCTCATTCAAGTTTGCTCCCAACTTCACCCTCAACGGTTTTGAAATTTTATGGATTCTTTATAGGTTACGTTTGGTATTTTCAGGACTCTCTTACTTCCAACGGTTATAGTTTCTTGAGGATTGATGGCACAACAAAAAGCGATGACAGATTGAAGACTGTCGAAGTGAGTTTTTCTACATTACATTTAATTTTTTCCCATCTCACATAAGTGAGTTATTCCCTCTTGTCTTCATGCTATCACTGTTCTTTTAAACCTTAATCTGTTCCAGGATTTTCAAAGTGGTGATGTGGCGCCTATATTTCTTCTCACATCTCAAGTTGGTGGTCTCGGCCTTACTTTGACAAAAGCAGACCGCGTAATTGTTGTTGACCCGGCTTGGAACCCAAGGTACATCCTCCTTTTGAAAGCTGTTGATATTTTTAGTCTATTGAAAATGTGTTCATGACATGATTTCTGATTTCTATACAGTACTGACAACCAGAGCGTTGATCGAGCATACAGAATTGGGCAAACCAAGGATGTCATCGTGTATAGGTTAATGACCTCAGCAACTGTTGAAGAAAAGATTTACAGAAAGCAGGTCTGTTATTCTGCTTTTTAGTTAGTGCAATAGCTGAGTGATTTGATATGATCATTTTTTTATGATGTAATGCCATTGGTATTTGCTTTTGTAGGTGTACAAGGGAGGCTTGTTTAAAACCGCTACTGAGCATAAAGAACAAATCCGCTATTTCAGCCAACAGGTTTATTCGCAGTTCCGTTGTAAATGGTGGTCTAATCGTTATCCTATTTTCTAATCGTTTTACCAATTTTTTTTTTAATCTCAGGACCTTCGAGAACTTTTCAGTCTTCCTAAGGGAGGATTTGATGTTTCACCCACACAACAGCAACTACACGAAGAGCATTACAACCAGATCAAACTGTAAGCATATCATTGATTCTGAGGGACTATAAAAGAAAGTGTCGTGAATTTGATTCTCTTATGCTTGTAAATTTCTGTAGAGATGAATTTCTGGAGTCCCATGTTAAGTTCCTCGAAACTCTCGGTATAGCTGGAGTGAGTCATCACAGCTTACTCTTCTCCAAGACTGCTCCAATACAACCTATACAACAAGACGAAGTAGAAGAAATAAGGTGAATTTCAAAACAACTTCTCTTTTAATTATAGATAAAACAGTCTTTCCTTCATCTTCACATCCTGATTATGGTTATTTCGTAAACATTTGATGCAAAAAGAAGGAGAGGAACAACATCATACTTTGGAGGTCCATCAGCAAAACCAGCAAGCTCTTCACAGGACAACGTGATCAATGGGTATATTGCCCATCCACAATCTTTTGTCAAATTTATCTGTTGCGCTTTTGTAAAATCTGCTCATCTATTTGAAAAAAAAAAATGGTTTCTGTCAGGGCGGAGTATGCTTTCAAACCGAAGGACGTGAAACTGGACAAGAGAGTCAACATTTCTCCAATAGATGCCAGTGAATTGTCGGAAAGCGAGATTAAAGCAAGAATCAGTCGGCTATCTATGCTATTCCAGAACAAGGTAAAGACATTAAACCAACACTCTTAACACCATGTAATCTGTATCAAAAGCTGCTTCAGATTTCTCTAAGTCTCTGTTTTGGGTTTCATATAATCACAGAGTATGGTCGCAAGTTTACCTGATAGAGGAGCCAAAATACAGAAACAGATTGCTGAATTGACTCAAGAGCTTGGAGAAATGAAGGCAGCACAAAGCAAGGATGTGTCTCATCAAGTTATTGACTTGGAGGAGGATATAAGCCAGAAGATGCACAGAGGATTGAATCTGTAGGAGTTAGATGCAGATAATGCGATGACCAACGTACGCTTTATTGCTATTTTTTTTTGTTCCTCGACAAATTTGATTTGTTGAGTTCATGAGTTGACAAGTCAATTACCAGATGACTTGTTGCTCAAGCTAAAACGCTACTGATATTTCTTCGGTGTGTTAAACGAAACCATATTTATTTTCTTTTCATCTCAAACAAGGAAGAGAGTGAAAACCGTAGTCAGTAAAATGGTTCAACACATTACTTAAGTCTAAAATTAAATTTAATAATTATTGAAGAAACACCTGATTTATTAGTTATTTAGGTGGTAAAATTGTGTTTCAAAGGTGAATCCACTTAAATATATCATATGCTGAGTGATTAACGATAATATTTGAGTATCATAATACTTGATGATTAGCTGATCCATACAGAAGGGTTGTGATATATTTTTTGTTGGTGACTGGTGTAAAGGGCTTTATTGAACCCTGACTCGTAAATACGGTTTCAAAGTAAACAAAAATTACAATTGATATTCATACCGAATCTTAAACCGAACTGGAACACTTACAATTTGTACTCTTCAAACGAACTGAAAACAAAAGAAAAAACGAAGTGGAAAGAACGCTGTCATCAATAAACAAAGCAAAACACTCAAAAACATTTTCTACTCTTCACAAACACAAAGAACACAGTCTACGATATTTTGGCATCTCTACAAGAGCTCTTCACTCTTTCTAAGCTGACGCATTCTTGAAAACCTTAGAAAAATCCATTACAGAATTTACACAAAACAGCTAAAATCTAGTTAAAACTATTATATTATTAGTTGAAGCTGAAGCTAGCAGTGCGGCTCCATCTCCCTTTCAAGTAGTCCTCAACGGAGATACTACTAGCTTCAGGGCTACTATCGGAAGCTGCATCATCTTCCAAATCAAGCAATGCAAGGTTTATGTGTGATTCTATGTTTGTCAAGTACGCTGTTGCATCTTCTGAGGCTTTTACTTGTTGCTTTCCCCATTCTGTTGCATCTTCGTCTCCTTGCAATATCTTTACCACCTGTGAATTAATAATGAATTAACATCACCCCCATAACATAGAAATTAGAAACAAATATACTAAGGATTTACAGCAAAGAAAGGAGAGCTCGAGAAGTTATGTACAACTTACAATGCCGATTTGTGGACGGTCATGAGGTGCGCGTTTAATGCATAGCGTGGCAGCTAATAATAGTTTCTCGATTAGATCGTTACTGCTATCATCTGCTTCTAGACTTGGATCCAGTAACTGAGCAAACTTTCCACTCTCTAGGATTGGATTTGCCTGGGAAAGAGATGCAGTTTAGTCATGTCAAAAGAGTAACATTCCTTCCCATGATTTGGTTACAATGGCAAAGTTCGCAGGACAGAAAAATGTGAAAGTTATGGACAATTATGCTTACCCACATAACAAGGCTCTCCTGGCCTTTAGATTGGTCGACGCAGATTGGTTTTCTACCAGATATGAGCTCGAGCAATACAACACCAAACGCATAGACATCAATCTTGTCGGTTACTTTACCGTGCATGAAGTACTCTGGTGCTAGATAACTGTCAAAAAAAAGTAAAGTTTTAATGAAGATGCTTGATGGAGTGATAATGATGATTATCACTTATCAGGGAAGGAGTAAAGATGCAAATTAAATACCCAAATGTTCCTGCAATACCCCCACATGACACGTGCTGCGCAGCACTTGAAGCCAGGCTGGCGAATCCGAAATCTGAGAGCTGAACCAGTAAATAATTTCAGTATCAACAAAAATTAAGATTAAGAATATTATCATTGCATCAGTGAAGTGAACTCAGATTAAGATGAAATGTAGAAGTACCTGCGGCTCAAAATCATCTGCCAAAAGAATATTAGAAGATTTCACATCCCGGTGAATCACTTCTGGATCATGTGTATTATGTAGATAGTCTAGCGCCTCTGCAACACCCACTGCGACTTTATATCTCTCCAGCCATCCAAAACTAGTAGCATCCTTTCTATTACCTGAATCAAGAAATGATAACAGTCAAGATAGATATATCTTCTAGTAAAACTGTATGAGAATCCAGAGGGAATTTCAAAATGTCAGTTTATATACCATGAAGGTTTTCTTCAAGGCTTCCTCGTGGTACATAATCATACACCAGCATCAAATTATTGTTCTCAAAACAGAAACCAAAGAGCGACACAATATTCTTGTGATGCACACTTGTAATGACTTCAATTTCAAGTATAAACTCTTTCACCACATCCAAACAAGGCTTCAATACTTTGACAGCAAGTTCCCTCCCATCTGATAGGTCTCCTCTATAAACATAACTATTACCACCTTCTCCAATCAACTTATCTGGAAACAAAAGAAAAAAAAAATGAATCCTTTAGCAAACTCACGCCAAAGCCAAACCCAAACCCATGTTAGAACATGGAAAAAGGACATACCGGATGCAAAGTTTGAGGTAATTGACACAACTTCCTCGTACGTGAACAATCTACACGTGGAAGAGTATTTTTCATGTAGACCCTCCAGCTCCTCCGGAATGTTGTTTGATCCTCCAAGGCAGGGAGAAAGAGGAGACAGCATATGCTCAGAACCGGACCGTGAAACGGAGACATCTTCACCATCAATGCTAGAAGAGCAATCTTCATCACAACCAGAATCACTCCGTTTCCTGTCGAGATACGCCACAGCTTCTGAGTTTCGACCCCGCAGCCTCGAAACCCACTGAAGTACAGCCCTCTTAGCAGACACTTTGGTCCTGTAAAGCCCCCGAAAGATATGCCAACCTTGTCCTGAATCAGCCTCCTTCCTTTGTACTGGCACTAGAGCCAACGAATTGTCTACTACACCTGAGCTTTCAGTAGACTGTAATGATGAAGTACGACTAGGTCTACTAGTCCAGCGTGAGCTAGACCTTGCAGGACTGGAGCTGTTTCCAATCTTTGCCGCTTCAATAGCAGCAATGTTGGGTGATGATCCACAGGGAACAATCATGAGTTGTCCATCTGCATATTCAAAGCACAGACGTATGAGAGAAACAAACAAAACCAAAGTAAGGCAACTAATCTAAACCCTTAACATACCGTTACTATTATGCACCACCCTGCGGAACATAATCTTGCCACTCTTAACAGCGAAAACAGAGACATCCTTGGAGAGATTCCTAGCGCAATACTTAGCTAAAGAAGCTGATGAACGGATCGTATGATGCCTCTTGGAAGAACCAACGATTAAACTAGTAGCTCCGGAGGATTTCAC
>JABCMI010000381.1:0-13784 GCA_026261945.1 Hirschfeldia incana
CGTCGCTCGCTTCAACTTCTCTCACGGCAGCCACGAGTATCACCAGGGCACACTCGACAACCTCCGCACCGCTATGCAAAACACAGGCATTCTCGCTGCTGTCATGCTTGACACAAAGGTATAAAACAATAAGTCTTCATCTTGAATAATGTCAATCACCATTTTTGATTTCCTCTTTGTTGAGTTTGCAGGGACCTGAGATTCGTACTGGTTTCTTGAAAGATGGGAACCCTATACAGCTCAAGGAAGGTCAGGAGATTACCATCACCACTGACTATGAGATTCTAGGAGACGAGACGACCATATCCATGAGCTATAAGAAGCTCCCCTTGGATGTGAAGCCAGGAAACACCATTCTCTGCGCTGATGGAAGCATTAGTCTAGCTGTCTTGTCTTGTGATCCAGAGTCTGGAACTGTTAGGTGCCGGTGTGAGAACACTGCGATGCTTGGCGAGAGGAAGAACGTGAATCTTCCTGGTGTTGTTGTTGATCTCCCTACTCTGACTGACAAGGATATTGAAGATATTATGGGTTGGGGTGTTCCTAACGGTATCGATATGATTGCGCTTTCTTTTGTCCGTAAGGGTTCGGATCTTGTTAATGTCCGGAGGGTTCTTGGCTCTCATGCTAAAAGCATTATGTTGATGTCAAAGGTACTTCAGTATTTTCACTTATGTACATACTAAGGCATGAATCTTACTTATGGTTTTGGTGTTTTTATATTTTGAAGGTTGAGAATCAGGAAGGAGTGGTTAACTTTGATGAGATACTGCGTGAAACAGATGCGTTCATGGTTGCTCGTGGTGATCTCGGGATGGAGATTCCCATAGAGAAGATCTTCTTAGCTCAAAAGCTGATGATCTACAAGTGTAACCTTGCAGGCAAACCAGTGGTCACAGCCACTCAGATGCTTGAGTCAATGATCAAATCTCCAAGGCCAACCCGTGCCGAAGCCACTGACGTTGCAAACGCTGTCCTCGACGGCACAGACTGTGTGATGCTCAGCGGGGAGAGCGCAGCAGGAGCTTACCCTGAGATAGCTGTGAAAGTCATGGCCAAGATCTGCATCGAAGCTGAGAGCTCGCTAGATTACAACACGATCTTCAAAGAGAGGATCAGAGCAACTCCTGTTCCAATGAGTCCGTTGGAGAGTCTTGCATCGTCAGCTGTGAGGGCTGCAAACAAGTCTCATGCGAAACTCATCATTGTGCTGACTCGTGGAGGCTCCACGGCTAAGCTTGTGGCTAAGTACAGACCAGCTGTTCCAATTCTGTCTGTGGCTGTCCCAACTATGACTACTGATTCCTTTGACTGGAGTTGTAGTGATGAGTCCCCTGCGAGGCACAGTTTGATATACAGAGGTTTGATCCCAATGCTGGCTGAAGGATCCGCAAAGGCCACGGATATAGAGTCCACTGAGGTTATCATTGAAGCAGCTTTGAAGTCAGCTGTGCAGAGAGGACTGTGCAACCATGGTGATGCAGTTGTGGCGCTGCACCGTATTGGAGTTGCCTCTGTTATTAAGATCTGTGTGGTGAAGTAAAAGAAATAAAGAATTGGCTCTTTGGCTCCTTTATGGTTGTTGGTAATCATAACTGAGAGTTAGTTAAGCTTTGTTGCTTGAAATAAAGAAAACAATGTAATAATGTTAAGACATCTCTCTCCCTCTTTGTCTGTTTCACTACCAACTTTTGATGTATTACACTGTTCCTCTGTATAAGCTTTTGCTTAATAAAGATTTGAGTTTTAGAGGTGTTTATTAGTAAAACATTATAAAAATGGAGAAAGACATGTATAGTGAACGCATAAACCATTGAACAAATGCTAAAAGAAGTATGTGTCTTTCAGATGTTTAGAATCATAAATACTATTCTAACTTCTAAATTACAAGTTGATTGATCAGCCGCCGTGGGAGAGAAACGTCCTGGACTCTGCAGTATACAGAAGATAAAACATGAAGCCTGATGTAACTGAGATCACATGTTCTGAAAGGGTTTGGTTGTTCCTTGAAGTCACATAACGTCACTGCGCCTGATGTTATTGATTACTCATCATGGGACTAACGAAACTCGTCGTGGAAGTTATAGTCATCATCAGAGTCATCTTCGTTGAAAATTGCACTGTAGAAGACGTATGGATGCTCAATCATCTCTGCCAAAGTCAGACGTCCATCTTTGTCCGAATCCGCCTGTAAGATCAGAGAGAAAGAGAGCAACAATGTAAGTAACATAGAGTAATTCAACAGCTAACTAAGCAAGCCATTTGTTTTGAAAGTGATGATGTACCTGTGATATAATATAATCAGCTTGTTGCTTTGCGTAATAATGCTCGGTAGGATGGATTTTACTGATGATGGGAAGCAATTCAACGTCTGATAAGTACCTGCATAGAGGTGGGAGGAAGCTTATGTTAAGGGATGCATGGTCTTAGCAGAAAATGTTTTATCATTCTCAAGTTACGTACCCGTCACCATCTTTGTCAAGCTGAGAAAACAACTGCTTCGCAGGGCCTTCAGGCATGTCGTGATAAGGATGCGTAACGTTGTGATTATCTTCTTCGTAGTTCCTCACAGTGTCAAAGAGGCCGTGGTAAAACTCTTCAAAACCGATCTTACCATCCTTATCTGAATCTCTTTCTCTGCCAAAAAGGAATGAGAAGAAAGCTTAAAAGAAGTGTTCTTTTAAAAGCTATGCCGCAATAACATATTGCAAGTACTACAGTACCTTACTTCCTCCTTGCACAGCCATAGCAGCAGCTTAGGATTATTGGTATCAGCAGGATGAAGAAAGCTATAGGAAAATAATCAACCAGCAAGATCACATGAGAAGCAATTAAAAAACAAAGGTTGCTTCTAATCTAAACTAGACGAAAACACTTACTCGTTGAACTCTGTTAAGTTCAGGAGACCATCACCATTTACATCTGATGCATTAAAATGCTCTTCCTTCCACCAACCCATGTTATAGCCAAAGGAATCATTACCTGAAAAGTTTATAAACTAAGTCATTAGCTTGTCCTCCAAAATGACACAAAAGAGAGATACTTTACTTCATTGGCCTAAGTCCTTTACAAATTACAATGTTTATACCCAAGTAGCTAGCCTTCATCCTAAGCGATAAAGTGAGATTCTTTACTCTATTTGCTTAAGTCAACTGGAATCAATCAGAGGTTACAAACTAAAGAAGATATCATTCATCCTAATCAACTTACTAACAAAATCTAGCAAGTCATAAACATATGTTCCTCCATGAACATAGCAAGTAGCAAGTTTATACCTAAGTCATTAGCAGTAGTCATCCTAAGTGACAAAGCTTCACCTATCCTAATAAACTAATCACCAAAAATCTATCAAGTCATATACATATGTTCCAGCATGATAAAAGCAAGTAGCACAAGATTCTAGTAAGCTCACCAGCGTTGCGGACCCAAGAAGGAGGCTCATACTCAGAGAAAGCAATAAAACCATCCTTGTTCCTATCATGAACATCCATATCTCTCTGAGTCCTATGCATAACCTCCTTAGCAGAAGACTGCATGTTCCACTCAGTCAATTCACTCTCAGTCACAAACCCATCCGTAGGAGAAACATCAAGCTTCGGAAACAAAGATATCAACCTGCAAAAACAAGCAACCCTAATCAAACTCCAACTAGTAAGTACTACATCCAGAGAAGATCACAAATGAAAACTAAACTATCAATTTAAAAAAAAAAAATCAAACTCCAACTAACTAACTAACCCCCATAGCCTGAGAAGATCATAAAGAACATTAAAGTTTGCATTTTTAAAATCAAACTGCAACTAAACTAATCCCCATAGCCTAAGAAGAACACAAAGGAAATTAAAGTTTGCATTTTTGAAATCAAAGTTTGCATTTTTATAATTAAAGTTTGCATTTTTAAAAAAACGAAAAGATCTGGAATTTAAAGAACCTATCAGTGACATTGAACTTCTCCTGATCATTCAAGTAATCCTCAGCATCCATAAAGTCCTCCCACTCAGGCTGAGACTCGTGACCAGGCGCTGCTTCATGCGTGGCGGCGGCAGCTAGGTCGGGGTGAGAGTGCTCAATGTGCTGCCTCTCCCACTCCTTATCCTCGCGGCGGCGCTCCATGTCGGCGACGAGAGGGTCGAAGGGGATCGGATCGTGGCGAGTGGGTTTGAAGTTGAAAGAAGATCGGAGTTTGAGGCGGTGGTGCTGGTTGTTGTGACCGCCGCCGTGGTGGTCAGTCTTCTTCTTGGGAGAGTAAGAGACGAGGAAGAGGACGAGGATCCCTACAGTGATGTATAGTATCACCGAAGCTTTACCCATGCTCAATGAATGAATCTGAGCTTGGAACCCTAATTTGGTTTTGGGCAAAGTTGAGGTTTTTACACTCTGAATTGAATGAAGAAGAAGATACTAGTAGATCTGCAACAGCTGCAAGATAGAGTCTTTGTGAAGAAATTTATAACATATAGTTTATTTTATTTGGATTGATGACGTATTTATGTTTAGTGTTTCTCGGATTTATGTAAAAAATAAAATTTTATTATAAATACATTGTTATGTGATTGTTTTACAATTTTCAACCAAATATATTTAACAAATATACATATTTTATATACTATAGTTTATGATTAATTATTTAAAATTTGTAGAAAATGTAAAAAAAAAATCATTTTTCAAACAAAAATTCATCTGGAATATTTATTTTTTAGGAGAGGAAACAGATTTAAATATATTTTTTAACAGATTTAAATTAATGATGAATAAATGTTTATTTCGGTATATCTTCTGCAGAAGATTTAACTCTAAGATAAGTTACAGTACAGTCAAATGATTGTTAGTTTTTGCCACTTATTAGGAATAAACATTAGAGTATATAGCATAATTAGGTTAATTAAATATTCATTAAACCATACCGCAGCTAATCTGCCTCTTACTAAACAAACATCATTAGCATTGCACTCAACTTTAAGCTTAAGCTTGGGTCATCGAGAACTGAGAGCTCATCACCTTCAACCACGTGGTCCAATCCCATTTACCATTTCCTTTGTCTACGCCTCCATCGATGCACAATCAGCACATGTGGCTATATCATTACTTCTTGTCCACATTCAATTTTGCTTCGCTTTCTAAGATTCTTCTCAAATTCTCTATCCCGTGATCGTGATCCTGCTCGTATAATATAAAGTGAATAGATACTTAAAAAAAAAAAAAAAAAACTCTGTGATCAGATTCCATTGATTTGTAAAAATGGACAAGTATGAGGTTGTGAAGGATTTGGGAACTGGGAACTTCGGTGTGGCTCGTCTTCTGAAGCACAAGGAGACCAAAGAGCTCGTCGCCATGAAATACATCGAGAGAGGCCGAAAGGTCACAACTTTCCTTTTGGGTTTATCATTCTTAGGGGTTTTGATTTTTACCTCAGTGGCTGTTAGTATAGAAAGTATGATCTTTTGAGTAGGATTGCTTGAAAAGATGAAAACTTTGGGGTTTAGATGAGTTATGTATGTTTGATCAATGGACTGCAGATAGATGAGAATGTTGCTAGAGAGATTATCAATCACAGATCACTTAAGCATCCTAATATCATCCGCTTCAAAGAGGCAAGTTTTAGTTTTTTTTCTTTCCTTTTTGGATAATCTAAGAGAGCTGTCTTGGTGATGTTATTTTTTTGATGATAATGTTGCAGGTGATTCTGACACCTACTCATCTTGCTATTGTGATGGAGTATGCTTCTGGAGGAGAGCTCTTTGATCGTATCTGCACTGCTGGTAGATTCAGTGAAGCTGAGGTGTTTTTTTCTCTCTTTATAAAGTCTCGGACTTTGATCTATCTGATCAGCATTTTCTATCTGTGTTTCTAAGTTTTGTTTTTGATCTTTTATCTTTTCAGGCTCGATACTTCTTTCAACAGCTGATTTGTGGTGTCGACTACTGCCACTCCTTGGTATGTATATTCATTATTGTCAGACAGCCCCAAAACATTTAGAATCTCAGTTGACACTTTTGATGCTTTGTGAAATAAGTACTGAGTTCTTTTCTTATGTGTAGCAAATATGCCACAGAGATCTGAAGCTTGAAAACACACTACTTGATGGTAGCCCTGCTCCGCTTTTGAAAATCTGTGATTTTGGTTACTCTAAGGTTGTGTAATTTCTCACTCATTTCCCTTATCTGCTTTAGCTCAGTGATCTCAGTCCTCAATCCACTACAGATTAATAGATTATCATCATATCTCGTCTTTTAAGTCTTATAATCTTGTCCTGTTTTCTTTTTTTATTATCAGTCCTCTTACTGTTTTATTTCTCCTTTTGTGTAGTCATCTATACTACATTCTAGGCCTAAATCGACTGTTGGAACTCCAGCATACATAGCACCTGAAGTTTTCCCGTAGAGAATATGATGGCAAGGTACACCTACTACTCCTGTTTGTCATTAACACATCATTTGGTTGTCAAAGTAAGCAGATAATCTTTTTAAGGGAAAAAATATAATAAAATTAAAATACTTCTCAAAGAGTGTATAGTAGGTTCTATACATCTGTGTGTGTTAAAAAAATCAGGCTATTGTACTTCTAATAAGGTTTAAGTGTACTAGTAGTCTCTGTGATCATATATTTTTTCATGATAGTTATAGAGCACATAGGCTGGGTTTTGCACTCATATTGCTGTGTGTTTTTTTGTAGCATGCGGATGTGTGGTCATGTGGAGTAACCCTTTATGTGATGCTGGTTGGAGCCTACCCATTCGAGGACCCTAATGATCCAAAGAACTTCAGGAAAACAATCCAAGTAACCTTACTCATATTCAACTAATTAACTCTTCTTATTGCCCCCAATGTCTAGTAATGTATCAACTCAAAATGGTATTGTTCAGCGTATAATGGCTATACAATACAAGATCCCAGACTACGTTCACATATCTCAGGAATGCAAACACCTTCTCTCTCGCATATTCGTCACTAACCCCGCCAAGGTTACCTAAACCATTTCAAAACTATAACTAGTAGGAAGATGTTACGGTTTCTGAGTGTCGATAAAAAAAAAATTGGCAGAGAATCACGCTTAAAGAGATCAAGAATCATCCGTGGTACTTAAAGAATCTGCCAAAGGAGCTGGTGGAGTCGGCTCAAGCGGTGTATTACAAGAGAGACAATACGAGCTATTCTCTTCAAAGCATAGAGGACATCATGAAGATAGTTGGAGAAGCAAGGAACCCAGCGTCATCTTCTAGTGTTAGCAAAAGCTTGGGATCAGGGACGGCGGAGGAAGAAGAAGAAGATGAAGAGGACGTTGAAGAAGTGGAAGAAGAAGAAGAAGATGAATACGAGAAGCATGTCAAAGAGGCACATTCTTCTTGTCAAGAACCTGACAAAGCTCAAGAAGAAAGAAAATGATTTGTTGCTCTAAACCTACTTCGTATATGTTATTTCACTTTTAGGTTTTGATGTCTGAATACGTTCTCGTTTCTTCAACTGTCTAGTAGCTTTGAACATAACTCAAAAAATGCTGTCAGATCTTCTTCTTAGTTTTTGTAATAAATTAAAACATTCAGTGAAAAAAGAATTTATTAATTCCACTTTAGTTTTAAAATAATGGGGACAACAAAAACTAGAGTTTAATGTAAGGGTCGCTGAACAAATAAATCGTGCTAGCACTTCAAGTTCAGAAAAATGATATTTTAATAATTTATGATTTAATACTCTTTCCGTTTTTTTAATGTAAATCATTTTAAAACTATGCACTTAGATTAAAAAAAATATTAACTTTTTAGTTTGTCTAAACAAAAAATATCATTAACTGTTTACTTAACCATATTTCAACTAATACAAAAATAGAAAATAGATTATCATTAAATGATATACCATATCATATTAACTGTTAATAAATTTTAAACATAAAATGTATTTATCTAAAACATCTTATATTAAAAAATGAATATCTTTGATAGGATATAAATAAAACAGGAGAAACCCAACAATGTTAGCTTTTTCTTGTAGAGAATCATAGAAACCCTAGCCAAAGCAAAAACAAACAAGCATCATCAATGGGAGTTGATTGCATAAGCTCAATGCCAGACGTGATCCTCCATCATATTCTCTCCTTTATTCCCATTTGTCTCGCGATCAGATCTTCCGCCTTGTCCAGACGATGGAGGCATGTATGGTGCGAGACACCTCGTCTCGACTTTCGTGCCTATCACTATCACCCAATGGCAAGTGTTCGCGATATAAACCAAACCCTAGTCTCCTACAAGTCTCCGAAAATCACGAGTTTCCATCTTTCTGACCCCGGCTGGGTCCCTCAACTTGAGCCCCAGATTAATAGCTGGATCGAGTTCGCTGTGTCCCGTAACGTGGAGCAGCTGTTTATGTCCTTCGGTTGTCGTGTTGACCACCGGACTTATCGTTTCCCTAACTCGTTCTACCGTAGTTCCTCCTTAGAGAACCTGCGCCTCGATTTTATCACGATCCCCGGATGCACAGTTTCTTGGAAATCTCTGAGGTCACTGACGTTGGATTATTGTTTTCAATCTCTTGATGATGTTCTCTCTGGCTGTCCGGTTCTTGAATCTTTGACTCTTGGTTACTGTGGTGGAGTTCGTTGCCTTGACTTGAGTAAGTCACCTACTCTGACAATATTGAAAATCACTCGCAGGCTGTACGCCTGGGAGAATCGAGGTTCAATGGAGATTGTAGCTCCGCACCTTCGTTTTTTGGAGTTGTCAAACAGTGATGAACCATGTACTTTAGTTGATGTCTCCTCTTTGACCAAAGCCAAAATTGACATTCACGTGTTGCCAGACCCATACCAATACCATTCTTATGATGATGATGTGAAGGCTGATTTTCTTCGACTTGAGAACATGTTGTTAAAGATGCTAGCACAACTTCAAAATGTTGAGCAGCTTACTTTTGAAACAACCTTTCTTCAGGTATATATATATGTGTTTATACTATTCTTGCATTTTCTTGAGACCATGGAAGTTTTATGTTTCATCAGCCCATCAACTTTTCACTGTTTATGCTTTATAGATTATATCTCTCGCCGAACTACGTGGTGTTCCTTTCCCAATGCTCAAGGTTCAAACTTTGACCCTTCATACCATGATTGCAAAATCTGTTACTCCTGGTATAACCACGTTACTACAAAGTTCACCTGCACTAAAGAAGCTTATAGTATACGCAACGGAGCCGAAGTCCATAGAGGTATCTCTTTTACCGGAAATATATTTTTTTTACCATGCAAAGCTAATACTCTTTCCATTTTATGCATAACGTCATTTTTTCACACAAATTGAAATGGATTTTAATTAATATTTGTTTAACTAATAGTGTTTTAGATAAAGAAAATTATTTATAAAATCAATGCATTATATTTTGTAATTAATATTAAGTTTAAAAAATTTGAAATTATAAAATGACAATAAAAATGTCAATAGAGGGAGTATGTCTTTCACTTTTTTGATGGGCTAATTTGTTATATAGGATTTGATATTTTGTTGAAAAAAACTCACGTGTTAATATGATTTGGATTTTAGAGTAACACTTTTTATATGCTCTACAGGATAGGGATCTGGACGTGTATTTGGATTCACAAGGCATGAATCTGGATCAATGTTGGAGATCAAAATGTGATAGGTTTTGTACCTCGAGTAATTTTCGTTTCAAGGATGCAACGTGTTTCATGGCTTTGTTCATAGAATGGTTGCTGAAAAACGTAGAGACACTAGAGACTCTAGTTGTAGTGTTCGAATATCTCTGTTGCAGTGATACATGGTTTGAAGAGTTGCTTCGGATGCTTCCAACGCTTTCTAACAACAAGAATGTCTCCATTGTGCTCAGACGCGCCTAATGTATTTGCATCCACATGTTTTATATTTGAAGTGTTAATCTTATACTTAAGCTGGATGTTCAATACTATTTTGATGTTACCAAAAAAGAGAGTTCAATTTTCTTTTGAATCACTTTAATTAATTGCTGCTATTTGACTAACCGTTGCGCTTCTGTCTTTTCTAGACACTACATTTTCACTAAAAAAATTATTGATAAGAATGCTCATCAAATTATATAATTCAAGTTTACGGGTAGTGATCTTAAGAACCTCGGTGGGAATTCTCACCGGTCCATTTGTTCTCGATCTCTTGTCCTTTGCTCCACGTACCAAATTATCCGACACTAATAACATAATTTGACTCAAAATGTTATGATGTTAAATAAAAACGATCTATCTGTTCCAGTTTGCTAATTTGCTTGTTTAATAAAATTGTAGAAAATTTTAATACACACAAAATGAATTTTATCAGTACAGAACGGGTTAAAATATAATTATTTTATTTAAGTTAAAATATAAAAAAAAAACAGTATGAAATAAGTTTAATAGCGGATTAAATAAACAAAATCATAATATATGGCTATAATTATTTGGAATCTTCAAACATTTAATCATATTTAAAATAATAAGTCATATAAATAAATTTAAGATAAATTTTATAAAATAATTAAGATATTTAACTTATTAAAAATCATACTTTTCATTACGTAAATAATTTTAACAAAAAATATACCCTTTAAGAGCGGATTAGAATCTAGTATCTAGTACACTTATTAAAGCCAGATTTTTTTTCTTTTTAACTACACAACTATAAACAAAAAATAATAAATTACATACACCAATTATAAGCTGGTTTTTATTGCGTTATCTTTTTGGGACAAAAAAAAAGCTTTTGACTTTTCAAACAAAAATTCAAAAGAATAATTCTAACGAAACCCGGAATAATATAACTCTTTCTTAACATATAATGAGAATGACTTTCTTTTTGTAAAAGAAAAATTAAGATAATATCAAATATTTATGTATATTATACATCATAATTATGATAAAATTTTATATCTTTTGTAAAATATTATCTACTTTATTATTAAAATTATAAGTTTAAAATACATGTTAAAACATTATCATGTAAAGAAGTTATTATTAAAATTGGTTCAAGCAAAACATTTGATATAATAAAATACATTTGATAATATATTAAGATAATCACTAAATCGTTTATTAAAACTGATAATTATACAGTTTGTTTATTAAATTAATAATTCATTCTAAGAATATGGTAAACATGACAAATAAACAAAATTATCTAAAATCATTGAGAATGTGATAAATCAGAAATTTTATTTCTCAAATAATAATATAGATATCCCACACCATGTAAAAACAGTTAAAAAAACTTGATCAATCCTAAATTTGATCAATAAAAAATGAAAAAAATACGTGTGCCAAGTCAAACTCTTGTTTGTTTTAAAACCTTGAAAATCGATATTGCAAACATGAATCTTTTGTTTTTGATTACTATTTATTATTTTATTATTTTTTCCTTATTTTTTTCTTTTTATTTTGTTTTGTTTTACTTTGCTAGTCACGTTTGATTATTGCCTGAGAGACTGTCTCTAATACTCCCATTGGGAATGTATTTGTATACCAGTATCTGCTCACTTTGCATCACTTTGCTCTATGCAAAATCCCAATAGACTCAAGATGGTTTGATTATTACCTGAGAGACTGTCTCTAACACTCCTATTGCAAAATCCCAATAGACTCAAGATGGTTTGATTATTATTATCTTCTCACTTTGCTCTATGCAGAATCCCAGTAGGCTCAAGATGTTCATGTGATGAATCCTTGAAAGAAGCTTAATCTCAGTCTTGAACTCCAACGATCCTTGCAATGATTCTGGTTTTGCTCTCTTGATTGGATTATTAATCGATTGGATTATTAATCGATTGGATTATTAATCGATTGGTCTTGAACTCTAACTCTCATTTCGGATTATTAATCGATTGGTCTTGAACTCCAACGCTAATTTTGTTTTTGAGAGAATCAATATATTGGATTATATTGATTGGATATCTATATATTTAAATTGGAATCTGGCCAATATTATACAAGAGAAGTTTGAAATTTCATTAATTGTATAATTGCTGTAGATAATCACGTCGAAAATTCTATTATCGAAGAAGTTGTTCGAAAGAAAGCTTCTTCAAATTTTATATGTTGTAGTTTTCAATTTGCAATTGATTGTGTCTTTATTTTTTCCCTTGTAATTCTACATTTATAGTTGTTAAAAAAATATACCACAGAATATAATGGTTTGCATTGATATAACATTCATATGGATGTTTGTTCACTTTATAATAATAAAATTATGATAGATCGACAATTTTTAATTATATGTAATTTTTTAGTTGTTCTGGTTGGATATTCAACCAATCAAAATGATATAACTTTTTTAATTAATTTGTAAGTTTAATTACTTAACAATTTTTCTTATAAATCAAAATATCATTTTTTTTTTGAAAAATTAGTTCGTAAACAACTCCAGATGATAGAACCCGCCAAAAAATCAGTAAAGTATGGAGTATTTCAATTCTTGTACCTGGTCTTCTTTTTTTCCTTTGTGAAAATAAAATTGCATTACGTGAAGCGAGTTTGCATAATACAAAGGGATCATCAAACGAGATATAGTGTAGTGGATCTTTCTTGAGTGGATAAAACTAAAGTGTTACGAAACCTCCTTTTCAAGTTTCAGGACGGCCATGAAAGCTTCTTGAGGTACATCAACTCGGCCTATCGCTTTCATTCTCTTCTTACCTGCCGCCTACACATTTAAATCAAAATTTAAAATTAAAATAAAATGATCTCGCCCTTACTGAGCCTTGTTCTTACGAGAAGTACCTGTTTCTTAAGAAGCTTCTTCTTCCGAGAAATATCTCCACCTGATTGGAATCATAGTAACAAGATCAGAGATGGCTTTATGGGAACAACACACATCAAGAGGTACCAAGAGCTTAGGTTCAAACGGGTACAGGAGTTTCCATATCAGTTGTGGCTGTTTCATGTTTTAGTGAAAGAAGGTAAGGAAATGTGTAGTTACCGTAACATTTGGCCAAAACATCCTTTCTGATTGCTGAGAGCGCTTCACTAGCTATCACTTTTGATCCTATACAAGCCTGTAAGTATATGTTTATGTCAAACCATCTTTCGGAATTCGTATATTCCACCATATAATCAAGCAGAAGTGCAATTGACCAGACCCATTTGATCAAAAGTTACGTTTAATAAGTTCAGAGGAGGAAGATCTACGATCCAATCCTTATGTAATGCCTAAGGCTCTCAGTGGTAGATTAAAATCTCCAAGCATTCATAGAAAACTATAAGTTATTCAGCAGCGAAATTATATTATTCATAGAGTAAAATATGAATACCTGGATAGGCACTTTAAACATCTGTCGCGGAATAAGCTCTTTGAGGTTTTGAGTCAGAGCTCTCCCAACTGAATATGATTGGAAGCATAGTTCAAAATGATTCCACAGTACTGTGAGGTTACATAACTCAATGCTAAATACTGGAAGATGTACTAGTAGATGTGTGAGCGTGGAGGAGCGTATTTATGCTAGGTTCACAAAATTCTGATTAAAAACTATAATAACCTTGTCTCTGTGTACAATGGTTGACAGGAAACCTGTCATCATAGACGACATGTGAAAATTTGACGTAAATTAAAACCAGAGTGTAGCAAACGAACCACAAAAACTCAGTACTGGTCAGCGTCAAGTGAAAACAGGCCACATAACAACATAGGGGTAGCTTAAAGTACTGACGACATCTGCTGTGGGTTACCAGCGCCCCTAAAATTCTAACATATTCTAGTGCCTAAAGTCCTTGCTTCATGAGCTTGCTTCATGAGCTTTAGGTCAGGCACTGAGCAGAAGCCATGGCCATGTCACTGTGTAGACTTT
>JABCMI010000382.1:0-12034 GCA_026261945.1 Hirschfeldia incana
GATTAGCGCGTCTGACTTCGGATCAGAAGGTCGTGGGTTCGACTCCCACTGTGGTCGTCTCTTTTTTCAGTATTTTGAGATGTTTATAAATGTTTGGAGTTTCTAGGAGATAGAAGCTTTTATAAACTCAAAGGGACACTAATTCCTTCACTGTTGATGTTTTGGTTGCTAGAGAGAAAAACATGGACTAAAGATTCACGAAAGAATAACAGTGAACAACAATCGTAAACAAAGAACAACAATCGTAAACAAAGCGCTGCATAAACTTTTCTTCTTTTTATTAGCGCGCGAAACTCCATAAAACCTTTGTACTTGCAATTTAAAGAATATTCACATAAGTTTTACAAAAACTCCGCGGACGCAGGGAAAACAATCCAATAAACCAAATCGGTATCAATACTGTAACAAATGGATACAATCCAATAAACCAAATGGATACAATACAATAAACCAAATCCAATAAACAATCCAATCATGTCATTCTCTTTCGATACTCTGTATCATTCTCTGTTATTGACACCCCGCCATATATCCTGGGGTGATCGCCGCAGAGAGAAGAGCTATATAAATCGAATAATGAGGCTAAAAAACCCAACCATCCCAAAGTAGAATACAAATCCTAAGAATGTTTTAAAGAGCGTGTAAATTAGGTTTCTAGATCCGCTGTACTCCAAAAGGATTCAATTATTGAAAAAGATCAAAGATTCAGGACTCACCAATGGAATAATAAAACAGGATGGGATGTTTTGCCAACATACGAATAACCAGTTCGTTTTTGAAAGAGTTGCGAAAGTTTCCGTCTGTATCCATCATGTATGCACCTACGGCCGTCACAGCAACAGCCTATAATATCAGCAATCAAGAACAGGTCTCAACAATGGGGCAAGTCAACCAAAAAAAACAATCACAGAGACCAGGTCAAGATTCCAAACAGAAGCAACAAGAAAAGCATGTAGACAAAAAAAGAGAAAAAGAGACTCACAGGCTGCACAGCTAAGAACATCAAAAACACCCACCAGGCGTCAATTAATCTCTGCCGCCAAGCAGAGTTGTTACGGTCAAAGAGCTGCTCGTCAGGGAGGTGAAACTGAGCGTTGCATGTGGTGCAGTTAGAGAAAGCAAAACCTCCCTTGAGTGATCGCCAATGATCGAGACACGAACGATGCACGAAATTCTGAGTGCCTTTGCACATGCACGGTGATATCAATTCATCATCGCCGCTATCATTCTCCAGACAGATACGACAGCAAGGAGATGAAGCAGAACCACTTTCCAAATCCTCAGCCTTTATCTCAACTGAACCACTCAGCTTCTGCGTATCCGTTGGCTGCAATTGTACTTCACTTTGCATCATTGATGTAACCTTGAGAACCCTCCCAAGTCTGACTTTATGTTCTGCCAGAAAAAAAGATGTGAGAAGGAGTGGAGAGAGAGCCAAAACTGGAAAATGTCAATGGGAGATATAAGAGTCTGAACCAAATTGAGATATTAAAATAAAAATATGGGGTGAAACAAGCCATCTTGGAATGATTAAACATTTATTTCGAAGAATATCTCTCTGAAACATTCAATAGCATCTGTTCGAAGCAGCCTTTAAACGATAAGATTGAGATTGAAAAGCGAAGAATGTAAATTTCTAATGGAAGGACGGAAGGAGAAGAAACGGGGAGTGAAGTGCATAATGGTGATGGTGGAGAAACACTGTTTGAGTAGTTTATAGGAGGACTTGGTCCTGTTTCTTAGTTCTTAACTTCTTATTGAAGCTTTGCCTGAGTTGTAATTACTTGACATCCACGTACAATACTGTAACACTGAAACAGAGTATCGAAAAAGAATGACATGAGTCTTTATTATACATCATCATCTAATTCTAACATATTCTCTAATGTGATGATTGGATACAAAGTGAATATTTTGAATAATTTAAATCATGGCGTCTTCTTTATGGGTTTTAATAACGACATCAGAAGTTGGGACAGCGATGCACGTGAGAGTTAACACTTCGTTGAGCTGGTCATCGTCTAAGAAGCTCTGGTCAGACTGGTCAAAGGAGCCGGAGACTATTTTACCGGCGCAGCTCGAGCAAGTTCCTGCACGGGATCAGTAACATCCTTGTTTTTTAGTATACGAAAAGGTTTAAGAGAATTGATTTGACTATCTATGTTAATAAAGTACATATATTTTTTTCGGTCATATGCCTTAAGAAAATTTAAAGTTAAGTGTGTTTATATTGGAATAGTTAAAAGATGGATGATCTATTAAGAACTGATTCGTGATATTATATGAGTAAGATCAGAGCACGAAGAAAAGTCATTTGATCGATTGCGGATCAGTAAACAAGTATTTCGAGTTATCACAAAATTAATGCACAGTCTGTTGCTTGTAATGGGGTCCACAGTCCGAATGATTGAACGTGGAAGGTTCATTAGCCGTGGACGGTCAAGGAGCTACAAAATCTCCTCTGCCGCGTCGAAGAACATCTGTCTGAAACATTCAGTAACATTGGTTCGAAGCAACCAATAACTAAATGGTGAGATGGAGTTAGAGATTAAGATTGAAAGTGAAGAAGATAATGGGAGGGAAGAGCATAATGGTAATGGTGGAGAAGACCTGTTTGAGTTGTTTAGGAGGATTCCTGTTTCTTCTTTCTTATTTGAAGCTTGCTTACGTTGTAAATACTTGTCACTCCATAAAAAAACACATATACTACTGTAACACTGAAACAATCAAACAAGAGTATCAAAAAGAATGGCATGAGAGTCCTTTGACTTTTGTTTATACACTGTTTCTAAGTTCTAAAAGAATGGCATAAGAGCATGTCCATCGGAAAGTCCTTCACACAAATTCCTAGGACAAAAACAATTTAAATAATGAAAATAACGAAAGAGTTCTACCACTTATACGCACATGTGTCATATATTTATTGGTCATGCAAGATAAGAAAGAAAAACAGAAAGATCACTTAATATAATATTAATATTTTTTCTCTTAGAATCTTTAACCGGTTTTTGCCGATGGACATGGTCTAAAAATTTAAGTTGGAATCATTCAGCTTCCCTTTTACAATTTTTTTTTTGTTTCTTCATAATTTCCCATGGGAATCACTTTCAAGCACTTGATTTCCATAAACTTATACTCACTATGTATCATACTAAGTGTTATTCTAACTTTATTTTTGTTACACAAAGAGTGTCAATTTAAAATTTCGATGCTAACTATACTTAATTTCAGCTAAAGATCAATTGCAAACTGCATTGATTTTATAAATAATTTTATTTATCTGAAATACTATAAGGTAAAAATGTGTAATTAATAACAAATTACATATATTTCAATCACTTTCTTAATATATGTGAAAAATGTTAAAGTGACAATTATTCAGAAACAATGAGAGTAAAAGCCAAAAATCAATATGTATAAAGAATATATATTGTTGATACTAAAACACACTTATCGAAGGTGTCATTAATTTTGGAGTAAATTCAACTAAGAAAAGATAACATAAGAAAAATACTTGGTCACAATATTGACAATGGTATTAGACCAACATTATCGTGGTCCTTAGATCAACTCCTAAGCAATATTGGGCCTAAAAATAAATGAAAAAGGCTGTAATTCTAAAGAAACAGAAGCAAAATAACCTTAGACCATCTTTATTGCCGGTTATATATGAGATCCTTAACTAAATAAGGTGATTAAATTAAATCAAAATAAAAGAAAAAGCTAATTATCGATCCTTAGACCATCCACAACCCTATAACCCTTTAAAGGGTTCTTAGGAAAATTTTAATAATAAATTAAACCTTAAATGGGATTAAGGATCGATGTCAAGAAACTTTCATTTTAATCGGTCCAATGGAGGTTTCTTAGTTAGAAGTTCTTAAAAAATATTTTTTAAAAAATAAAATTTATTTATTAAGTAAAGTATATTAAAAGATATAACTTAAAACATAGATTTGAAAAAAAATGAAAATAAATATTAGTACAACAATCGAGAATAATTCGAAAACAAACCTCCGAACTCAATTGTTGTCTTCAGGACGTTCAAATTTGTTGATAATGAGAGAATGAAATAATGAGAGAAGAACACTTTGTGATTAAAATGCTTGGTATTTCGAAACTTTTTGTAAAAAGTATTTTGATAAACGAGACTTTGTGATCAAGGAGATGATCAAGGAGAGAATGATCAAGTTTGTTTTCGTTTCTAAAGTGAGAAGAAGCATTTGTGATTAACCTTGTGAATAATAAGACTTTCATCCTTCCATTTATCCGCATATATAGACAAGGTGAGAAGAAGAGAAGAAGCATATTCTCGTGACTTGCAAACAAGTCATTGCAAGAAAAATACAAACAAAACCAAAAGCATCACTTGTGATTTTAAAAGCACACATACAAACGAATATACACAACTACTCGTGATTTCTCTTGCTTAGTGATAACATCTTTAACACAACTCGTGACTTCTCTTCTGACTTCTCTCGAAACTAAACGCTTCCATGTTGTGACTTGCCTTCGTATATCTGCAAACCGAAAGTAACAAATACATTACTAAACATGCAATGTTGTGACTTGGCTTCCCTTGCATGGACACAAACGTGATGTTGGAGTTGTTCTTTAAACGAACACAAGATAACAACATAATGTGACTGTATCATCATCAAGAAGAAGGTAAGATTCTGAAAAATGTGAAATTATCAAGCTCCTTGTTGTCCATAACAACAACAAAACCAGACCATAATGTTGGGGATGGATTGTACCCATCCTCAAAGCCAATCGAACAAAGGCCCAACCGAACAAGCAAGTCAGCTCGGAGCCGAGAAGCTGCAAATCGGCATTCACGGCTTGACTGTGGACTACTTTTAGCCGAGCAGGGAGCTATCAGCGATCAGTTGGCTTGACGGCTCACTCGAGACAACCTGCAGTGAAGCATCAAGCCCGACAGGCCGATAAGGCCCAAAACAATTGGAGACTAGGTCAAGTCTCCGAACAGGGAGTATAAAAGGAAGGGAGAGAGCAAAGGAGAGGGGGATCGACACTTAGACACACACTGAGCGGCGAGATTAGGGTTTTAGTCCGTACGAGTTATCTCTCCGCTTGTTGTACTTTTCCGGCCAAAGCTCTCCGAGCTCCGGCTTTGTTTCCTTTTTCTCCACCTTTGTAATCTCATTCCGAAATCTAATAAATACCTCTGTTCAACCCATTTTTAGTATTGTTTACTCACTTGAGACCAATCTCATCCTAAACAATTGGCGCCCACCGTAGGGCTGAACAGATTCAGTGTTTTTTAGTTCGGTATGACGTCCACAGGTCCAAACCCTAGCACCTCTGGAGAGGAGCCGGAACTCACTCCTCCTCCGCCTCCTCCCATTCCCTCGTCGGATTTCATGAGCTCGGTCATGGCCCGACTCGCTCAGCAGGAAGAAATCCAGAAAGCAACGAACGAACGGCTCGCTGCCATCGTTGCTGCCCTCAGCGCACCGCCTACCAGCGGACTCCCGTTCCGACGACAGCTCTTCGATACAAACCCTCCGACTCCGACGGAAGGCGCAGCAGCAAACGAAGCAGAGCGCCTCAGAACCCTAGCAGATGAGACCCCACCGGCGATGTCCGATCAAACAACAATCCGAGAAATCGCCGAGTTAAGGCTTAACCTTCGGCAAATGAGCTCAAAGATTCACCAAGCGACAAGCGCAGCTCCTGAAATAGACAGCGTTATCGCCTCAACTTCGCGGACTCCTTTCACCGAGGAGTTGACTCGAGTGAAACTCAGGAAGATGGACAAGATAAAGCTGCCCGATTACAAGCCTGGAGGAGATCCAGTCGAGCACTTGACAGCCTTCAACATAGCTATGGCGAGAGCTCGGCTCTCTGCAGAAGAGAAGGAAGCGGGCTATTGCCAACTCTTCGTTGAGACATTGAACGAGCAAGCTCTGACGTGGTTCTCCGGGCTCGACGAGGAATCAATCGGCAGTTTCAAGGAGCTTTCCTCGGCGTTCTTGAAGACTTACATCATGTTCACAAAGCGAGAAGCCACAGCTTCAAGTCTCTGGAACTTGAAGCAGAAGAAAGACCAGAGTCTCCGCGACTACATGGAGAAATTCAAGTCGATCGTGTCAAGAATCAACATCCCCGATAACATTGCTATCGACGCATTGATGAATACTCTCCAAGTAGACTGCAAGTTCCGAGAAGACCTATATCGGAGCCCTACCCTGTCCCTACAGGATGCCATTGCTCGGTCCCATAACTTCATCCGAATGGAAGAAGACACCAAGGCCATTCTGAGCAAACATAACGCTGCGAAGCAAACGGCAACCAAGAACGCCGCCAGCACTCACGTCGAGCCACGTCAGCATGCTTCTTCGAGCAAAAGCAACCCGAAAGGTGGTCTCCTTTACGTGGTTGACGAGAATGGGAAGAAGTGGAACACGTTTCACCGAGAAACGGATTCCCCGGATGAAACACCCCGAGCAACCGCAACTACTGCACCAGCTCAAGTTGATGCTGTGGCAGGATCATCAAAAACTCCTCCAGGCCTCACCAAGTCATGTAAGTTACATGGAGTCAAAGGCCATGACACTTCGGAGTGCAAGACGCTCTTCGCGCAGTTTCTTTCCTCTATCGAAAGCGGTGAACTTAAGATCCCCTCTCCAAAACCTAAGAGCGAAAGCAGTTGGAGCAGGAACAAGGACAGAAAAAACCAGAGGAGGAATCAGGGCAAGCCTAAACAGGATAGTCCGAAACCGAAGGAGTCCGAGCAGGCGCCCGAGAGGGATGATGATGACGACTTCTCGGGAGACGAAGATCAACCAGCAGTCAGGCAGAGGATAGAAGTTATTCGCACCCGACCCGAGTCTTCGTCGGACGATGAAAGCCCTCCAGAAGAATCCCTCGAGGCATCGGACCTGCGCGAATTCCTCAAGAGAAAGCCAACTCCCGAGGTCGGGAAACCACCTGGCACTTCTGATCTCAGATCGAAGCTGGATGCTAAATGGTTGAAGCATGAGACTCCAGACGAAGCTCCCGTTTCTGATCTGAGAGAGAGATTAAACGCCAAAATAGGCGACTTACGCGAGAAGCTAAACCGCAGTAAGACCGACCAACATGAGGAGAGTAAAGATCTCCGTGACGTCCTTATCAAGAAGCGATCAACCATGAGGCCACGGATTAATGTGATCATGGGAGGGTCACCCCCTTGCGGAGATTCGGTAAGATCTGTGAAGGGTCATCGCAGGCAAGCCGAAACATCTCAGCGTTGGCCACAGAAACCTCCCAGCGATCCCGAGATTTCTTTCTCTCCGCATGATCTGTTCGGAGTCAGTCTACCTCACAACGATCCATTGCTCGTCGTCTTAGCAATCGATAAGTACGACGTCACCAAGGTGCTTATCGATACAGGAAGCTCGGTGGACATTATTTTTCAAGAGACTCTGATCAAGATGGGAATTGATTTAAAGGACGTGAAGCCATCATCGAGAACATTAACTGGTTTCAACGGATCTTCCGAAGTAACTCTCGGAACAATCCGCCTAACGGTCCAAGCGGAAGGAGTGACCAGAGTGGTCAAATTCTCGGTAGTCAGCACAAAGACCCCCTATCACGTGATCCTCGGAACCCCATGGCTACACTCCATGCGAGCAATCGCATCAACCTATCACCAGTGTGTCAAGTTCCCCGGAATCGACGGAACCATCAAGTCTATTCGTGGAGATCAACGTGCTGCCCGAGATCTCTTGATCGCGACCGTCAAGCTGCAGCGCGCACAGTCCCATGTTAACTCAGTATCACCACCAACAAGCAAGGTATGCCCTCAGAAGGAGAAAGTGCTCGAGGTTCCAGTGGATGAGTCGGACCCGAGAAAAGCTCTTCGCATCGGCGCATACCTTTCCGACGAAATGAAACTCAAGATCATTGATTTCCTGAAGAAGAATCTGTCAACCTTTGCGTGGTCGATGTCTGACATGAAAGGAATCGATCCCGCGATCACGACGCATGAGCTGAACGTAGATCCTAATGTCAAGCTAATTCGTCAGAAGCGGCGGAAGCTAGGGCCCGAGAGATCAAAAGCAGTCGTTGAAGAAGTAGAGCGACTACTCAATGCTGGATCAATTACTAAGGTCAAGTACCCGGAGTGGCTAGCCAACCCGGTCGTTGTAAAGAAGAAGAACGGCAAGTGGCGTATGTGCGTTGATTTCACGGATCTCAACAAAGCATGCCCAAAGGATAGTTACCTGTTGCCAAACATTGATCGACTCGTCGAGTCGACTGCCGGAAACGAGATACTTACCTTCATGGATGCTTTCTCGGGGTACAACCAGATCCTGATGCATCCCGAGGATCGAGAGAAGACTTCGTTCATCACTGATCGAGGGACTTACTGCTACAAAGTAATGCCCTTCAGATTGAAGAACGCAGGAGCGACTTATCAACGTTTGGTTAACCGCATGTTCGCCAAACAACTCGGAAAAACGATGGAGGTTTACATCGATGACATGCTGGTCAAGTCACTCCGAGCAGACGAACACCTGATGCATCTGCAAAAATGCTTCGAGATCCTCAACGCGTATAAGATGAAGTTAAACCCGGCCAAATGCACTTTTGGCGTCTCATCTGGCGAGTTCCTCGGATACATCGTGACGCAAAGAGGAATCGAAGCAAATCCCAAACAGATTTCAGCAGTCCTCGATCTTCCGAGTCCAAGAAACTGCCGAGAAGTCCAACGGCTTACCGGCAGAATCGCAGCTCTCAACAGGTTTATCTCACGATCAACCGATAAATGCCTTCCCTTCTACGATCTCCTCCGAGGAAACAAGAAGTTCCTCTGGGATGAAAAGTGCGAGGAAGCATTCTCCCAACTCAAGCAGTACCTTACAACTCCCCAAATCCTAGCCAAACCAGACGTAGGAGACGTCCTGTCTCTGTACATCGCCGTGTCTTCCGCTGCTATTAGCAGTGTATTGATTAAAGAGGACCGCGGTGAACAAAGACCAGTATTCTATATGACCAGAAGGATGACCGGACCCGAGACTCGGTATCCAACACTCGAAAAAATGGCTTTGGCAGTGGTGGAATCAGCGAGAAAACTACGTCCTTACTTTCAGTCTCATTCGGTGGAAGTCCTTACCGATCAACCGCTGAGAACCGTGTTGCAAAACACGACTAGAGTCGGCCGACTAACCAAGTGGGCTATCGAGCTTGGAGAACTCGATATCACTTACAAGTGCTGAACAGCGGCTAAAGCTCAGGTTCTCGCAGATTTTCTCGTAGAGCTGTCACCCGAGCTGGCTCAAGACCTTGAAGTGCACGATGCAAACTGGATCCTCCATGTCGACGGTTCCTCGACGAACAAAGGCTCGGGAGCAGGAGTCCAACTCCAGTCTCCAACAGGGGAACTAATCAGGCAATCATTCAGTTTCGATTTCCCGGCGTCCAATAACGAAGCAGAATACGAGTCGCTCATCGCAGGGCTTCGCCTCGCAAAAGCGGTTAAGGCCAAGAGACTAAGTGCATACTGTGACTCGCAACTAGTTGCAAGTCAATTTAGCGGGGAATACGATGCACGGAATGACAGAATGGACGCTTATCTTCGAGTCGTCCAAGACCTAGCAAAAAAGTTCGAATTCTTCGAGCTCACAAAGGTCCCCCGCGGCGAGAACGTATGCGCATATGCATTGGCGGCACTCGGAAGCAAACTCCGAGATCAAGTCAAGAGAACCATCCCGATCCATCGGATTGAGAAACCGAGCATCGACATCTCGGGGGAGGCAATGGACATCATCACCACAGTTTCTGAAAGAACATCCCGAGCAGAGGCTAACGGCGACATCGAGATGACCGATCAAGCACCGAGTGATTGGAGAACAGAGTTCATCGACTACCTTACCAACGGAACAGTCCCGACTGATAAGTGGGTCGCAAGACGCCTCAAGAGACGTAGCGCACACTATGTCATCATGGAAGGCGAGCTCCACCGAGTAAACGCCAGCAAGGTCCTACTCAAATGCATTTACGGCGAACAAACGAGGCTTGTCATGGCTGAGACTCACGAAGGAGCAGGTGGGAATCATTCCGGAGGACGAGCACTCGCTTTAAAAATCCGAAACGTAGGATTCTTTTGGCCGACGATGAACAAAGACTGCGAAGCGTATACCCGGAAGTGCGACAAATGCCAAAGGCATTCTCCGAGCATCCACAGCCCAACCGAGTTATTAAGAACTTCGGCAGCCCCTTACCCATTCATGAGATGGGGGATGGATATCATCGGCCCGATGCCGAACTCCCGCCAGCGTCGTTTCGTTTTGGTCTTAACCGATTATTTCACAAAGTGGATCGAAGCAGAAGCTTTTTCTCAAGTAACCGAGAAGGAAGTCCGAGGTTTCGTTTGGAAAAACATAATTTGTCGTCACGGTTTACCTTACGAAATCGTAACGGACAATGGCTCGCAGTTCATCTCGGGCGGATTCAAGGATTTCTGCAAAAAGTGGGACATCAGGCTAAGTACTTCAACGCCGAGATATCCTCAAGGAAACGGTCAGGCCGAGTCGTCCAATAAGATTATCATCGATGGCATCAAGAAACGTCTCGACCTAAAGAAGGGACATTGGGCCGACGAACTCGATGGTGTCCTTTGGTCGCACCGAACAACCCCTAGAGGCGCGACCAAATTCACCCATTTCTCCCTCGCTTACGGAATGGAGGCGATGGCCCCTGCGGAAGTCAACGTAACGAGTCTTCGACGAGCAAAGATGCCACAGTACGTCGAGCTAAACCGCGAGATGCTACTAGATGCTCTCGACGAGCTTGAGGAAAAGAGAGACCAAGCTCTACTCCGAATTCAAAATTACCAGAATCAGATCGAGAGTTACTACAACAAGAAAGTCCGAGCAAGGCCTCTCAAACTCGGAGACTTAGTATTGCGAAAAGTTTTCGAGAACACTAAGGAATTAAACGCTGGAAAGCTCGGGGCAAATTGGAAAGACCTTACAAGATTACCCAAGTCGTGAAACCGGGTGTTTACCGACTTGCGACTTCCCGGGGAGAAGCAGTCCCACGAGCCTGGAACTCGATGCACCTCCGTCGTTTCTATCCTTAGAAAATGAATCGAAGTTTATCTCACCGAGCAGATGACAGCAGTCACAGCTTGCTCGCAAAAAAAAAAAAAAAAAAAAAAAAAAAAAAAAAAAAATAAAACCGAGTAGATGCACCCTACGGTCACTTCTACACGTCCGAGCAATGACCTACGTCACTTTTGCTCGGGCAAACCGAACTACGAAAGGCTTGATCCTCCTCGGAGGTACGTAGGCATCTCCTTTACGGGGTCCAGCCCCAACAAAAACAAAAACCAAAAATTTTGGCTCGACGATCATTCCCGTTCGCTCTATCAAGACGGACGCCGAGGGAATTATCTCGAATTAACGATGCCAGCCCCTTATCTAACAAGCGGCGCACAGGTACTCGTCCCAATCAATTGCTCGGACCCTGATCAGATCAGAGCAAAGGGAAACGGAGACCCGTGTCACCGATGCTATCCGCATTGACCGGCTCATCAAGAAATCTTCGAACCTAATCACGAATAAAGAACTAAGAGTTGGCCGACCAAGTTTCTTCTATTCATTGTGTAGCGTTCGAATACATTTTCTCGATAAAATTATCTCTGAATAAAATTCTCGCCGCTGTTTATTCGTTTAAATCTCTTACGATTAATCGGACTCATAAGCATTTGGTCGGCGGGAAAGAAAATTCATTACTATCTTGGAAACGCCTAAGGTAAAAGAACTTGAAAGAAAATTCGAGGGAACTTAAGCATAAAAGATAAGAGAAATAGGCGCTGGGTAAACGATAATGGGATTAAATCCCGAGTCAATAACAACAACAAAAGCCCACCCGGACAAAAGACCTAAAGGTTCAAAAAGAAAAGAGAGAAAAACAATAAAGGGGGATGAAACCCCTAAGTCGTTACAACAACTAGGCCTTCTCGGGCAAAATCAACCGAAGAACATAAGGTAAAGCGATCATCCTTGCGCTGGAGCCGAAT
>JABCMI010000383.1:0-10655 GCA_026261945.1 Hirschfeldia incana
AACCCTAGTGAAAGCAGCCAACGTGAACGTTGAATCGTACTGGCCTGGCCTCTTTGCTAAGTTATGTCAAAAGAAGAACATTGACGACCTTATCATGAATGTTGGTGCCAGTGGGGATGCCGCAGCTGCTACGGTTGCAACCAACGTCCCTGCAGCTGCTCAAGCTGCTCCAGCAGCTGAGGAGTCAAAGAAGAAGAAGGTACGTATATGTTTATTCAATAATTGTATAGATTTAGCCAAAAAAATTGTATATATATATTACAAAAATTACAAGAATTGAATATAAATAACTATATAATATGCTTACAATGAAAGCTAATCGGATGTAATTGTTTTGTGATCTTAGGAGGAGGTGAAGGAAGAGAGTGAAGATGACATGGTCTTCGGATTGTTTGACTAGAAGCCCTTCTTCTAATTTTTTCTGTTGAATTTATTTTTTCTTTTTGGTGTAACAGATATATTTGTCTTGTCTGCTGCTTAATAGAAGCATTTTTTTGTTGTTCGATCCCCCAAACTTCATATTCAACATAATACTTATTGTTAATCAGTTTTATTTAGAGGATTAAAACCTATATCTTATTTATTAGAATTAAATTAAATGTTATCAGTTACCCAAAAAAAAAAAGAAATTAAAATTTTGGTCGATTAATTGAGTTTTTCTGAAATCAGCATGAAAAATCACCACAAAAAACCATCTCCAGTCTACATTTATTTTTTCTATAATATAAGATTTTTTAAATAGAGATGGACTTATTTTCAATGTGTTTTGACTTTTGGTCGATTAATTGACTTAATAAAACAAATAAATATTTAAAAAATCTGATCTGAATCTAGATATCTAGAATTTGAGAATTAAAATATTTGAATTCCAAATTTTATCATTAGGATTCAACTTCTCAAAAAATATCAAATTACTTAGAGCTGATCGAGGATAATAATTCTGCTCCTAGGATGAATACTATTTTCTTTTGTTTATAGACAGATTTATTTTGTTTTATTTAATAAGAAAAACATATCAACAAAAGAATAGTGAACCAGAGGCTATTGTTGTTCATGCATATGATATCCCTGTTGTATGATTAATATAATGCAACACTCTTTTGTTTATGAAATGTGTTTTGATATCTGTTATAGAGAGAATCAAGATCATAACTCAGATTCAATTTTCTTTTTACCTCAAGCAGAGTAAAACAGAATCATCTAAAAAAAAAGTTCTTTAGCCTTTTATTATTATTACTATTATTATATGTACATTGGTTTCCTGAACCATAACCGTTTTCAATTTCTTCCACTGTTTTATCCCAAGAACCCTTACCTCCCTATACAGGTAAACCAACTGTAAGGAGAGAAGTAAGATCAGTTTTGGTTTTGAGACAGACAACACAAGTCTACTCAGCAAAAGAATGTTCATTCAATTGCTCTGTTGGAAGCGGCTCAACTTTCTCAGCCTTGCCATCTTTCTTAGGGATTATCAGACCGTACCCTCCTTCTCTTCTCTTGTACACTATGTTTATCTCGCCTGCCAAATCAAAAAAAAAAGGTAAGTGTTCCTTGCATTTCACGCAATCAAGCATATAAACCATGCATACCGGTTTCTTCATTCTGGAAGCCATAGAAATCGTGAGCTACTAACTCCAGCTGCTCCACTGCCTCAGAGACAGTCAATGGTGGCATCTCAAAGTACTTGGTACGCACAATCTGTCCAAAAAAAAAACATGAGAAAGAAATTATCAAAGAATCTAAAAACTAATGATAAGGTAAGTATGTATGGGACCAACCTCCTTGATCAAATCATCCTCTCCTTCTTCTCCATCAACGTCCTCAGGATCCTCCACAACGGGCTCAATCACCGGCTCTCTCACCTTCAACCTGTTGAAACCTTTCATGTGCCTTCCATGGTCAGAGTCCTTCTCCTTGATCTTCCTCAGCTTCCTCTGTATAATCGTTGATACCAAGTCGATACAAGCGTACACCGTCTCAGCATCTTCCTCACCGCGCACAACACCATGCTTCTTTGTAAACAGTGTTACCTTAAAGCACCAACAACAACAACAACAACTATCTATCAGCTCCTGTGATAATTTAGACAAGTATATACTTACATTACCTCGCATCTACGGATCTTAGGTCCTTTACCAAACTCTCCACCTCGAACAGAGAGTCTCACATCAACTTCTCTGACGAGATGACTGTGTTTCTGAACAGCTTTCCCTACTTTATCCTCAACATGCTGCTTGATTGCCTCTGATAACTATTACATCAATTCCATAGTCAACCAAATGATTAAAGACAACCCTCTAGTAATCGAAAGTTCCATATTTTTTCTAATAACCAATTCTCAAATAAATCGAAAGTTCCAAACTTTTTCTAGTAACCAATTCTCAAATAATCAGAAGTTCCAAACTTTTTCTAGTAACCAATTCTCAAATAATCAGAAGTTCCAAACTTTTTCTAGTAACCAATTCTCAAATAATCAAAAGTTCCAAACTTTTTCTAGTAACCAATTCTCAAATAATCAAAAGTTCCAAACTTTTCAGTAACTAATGCTCAAATAACCGAAAGATCCAAACTTTATTAGTAACCAATTTCTACTTTTTTAGTAACCATTTTCTCAAATAACCGAAAGATCCAAACTTTTCGAGTAACCAATATTCAAATAATCTAAAGTTCCAAACTTTCTCTAGTAACCAATTCTCAAATAATCTAAAGTTCCAACCTTTTCTAGTAACCAAGTCTCAGTAATCGAAACCCACAACAAAATCTACACAAAGTTTACATCTTTCGTATATAGTTCGAATTCAAGAGCGTTGCAGAGTCCAAACCTCGAGGTTTTTGCCTTGGATGATCAGCTTGACGGAAGCAAGAGAACCGTCCCACGACATTTTCACTGCTGATGATGAGCTTCTCCGACCAGTCGAGGGTAAGCGATCATGGTAAGCGATACGGCCGAGGAAGCCTGACCGGAGAGTCTTGGAATCAGAGCGTCTCCCCACCATTGAGACCACCGTCGAAGAAGATGAGCATGTTGGAGAAGAGATCGAGACGTTGCAGTGGTGGAACTTAGTCTGAGAGAACCCTAAGAGTGTCGTCATTTGATTTGAGGGAGGGATTCTTTGTGAAGTGAAGTGAAGAGTGAAGACTGTTGAAATGGGAAGATTTGTCTGAAGGATAAGGTGAGAAAAATGGATAAGGACGCTGACATATGCAAACGAGGGTGTTGTATTTATGAAATGAATCCTTTTTCTTTCTATACATTCATATTGGTTCCTCCTATTTTCTGATTTTTAATAACGATCCTTTTTTTTCTTAACAACTATATCAATGCTATTTAATTGGTGCATTGACAATTGTGCGAATTGAATTTTTGAATGTTTTTGAAAGATTCTTTAGTTATTTAAAAAAATGCAATCCAAACTAAAAATACCCCTTGTAGAAAACAGATAGTTCATATTTGATCTTCTCTATAATTGTAAAAGTAAAATGTTGATTATCCCAGTAAAAAAACTAGATTTGGTATATATGAAAATTGTCATCATGATCATAAATAAGAATATTTGTGATCTTGATAAAGTAAGAATGTTCTCAATAGTCAACTATAAATAGATCTTGTTTTTGTTTCTTATTATGATCACACTCGATTAAAATGAATGTTCTTAATATTCAACTATATATAGATCTGGTTTCATTTGAGTTTATTTATTATTTTCACACCTGAAACATGATTCTGATATCAACTGATGTAATAACTGATAGATGTGTAATTTCATCGTTTAGTTTGAGAATGCCCAAAATATCTACAAATTTAGATGCATAAAAATCACAAAAATTTAGCCGAAAACAAGGGTTTAGAAAGAAAAACTTATGTTTAATAAACCATTATAAAGGTGACTCCTACAAATACAAGAACTCGATGTATATACTAAGAAGAAAACTTTTAAACCCTTAGTGGATTAGAATATAAGATTTATCTAAAGTTTTAAGATAATTTTTATAGCAATAATTATCTAAAAAAATATAATAATAATAATTATTATAATGATAGAAAAAGCTATTAAAACCAAAGCTCAATAGAAATAGGATCCATGATGTAATTTGAGACTTGGTATAACCTTTCAAATACAAAGAATGATGCAGCTGTTTTGATAATGACTTACCTAAGTTTGGTGACCGAAAGAATGCGATCCATTACTTAACGCAGTCTAACAATTCAAAGGTACATCTCATTTTCTATATTGGACAAGGTATTTAAGCATACTACAATCTACTCATGTTCAGATTCACTTTATCAGAAAATCAACAGATGTTGATGAGGTAACATGTGCTTAGTTCTTTCATTCATGCTGACTTATGTGGTGGTAAACACATAAAAGATTAAACGAAATGAAATAATTTTAACTATTAATTACCTCAGTAAAAGTGATCGTAACCAAAACTATTTGTAGTTATTATATGTGTTTAATGTAACTTTCTATAGAGGAAACATAGGATCTCTCTCTTCTCTGCAAGACTCTCTCTTCGTCTTTCCTCCATTATAGCTATATTGAGTTTTCTCTCCTTTCAAAAATCTCAAGTCAAAAATGCTTGCCGTCTTTAATAAATCCCTGGTGGAACCGTCTCCCAAACTGATGGGAACGGTGGTGGTTCCAAATCTTACGACGGAGCAATCCGACGAGTCCATGAAAGAGCTGTCGCGTCTCTTCAAAAACGAGCACCAAGACCCCATAGAAATACACTTGCTTGGATGGATGTATTACTCAATAAGTCACATAATGTACTACTCAAGAAGACTCAAACACGTGAATGCTTATTACTATAGCTCAAACGCAATATTTCTGTTATTATCAATCACACTAATAACAGAAATCATGTAATGTTGGCCCTTTATTGGTAATCCTAGAAACATCGGTCTTACATTGTTCTTATGTAGCTTAGCTAGATTGGTTTGCGCTTTTATCAACCATAATATCGCTTTCTCTCATCTACTTAAATCATTAGTCACATTTATTTATTGATTGGTTATATATCTAGATTGCTAAAAGTAGATATTTGAAACAGATTAATATCTTATTAGACCATGATCAATGGAGTATCTTAAGGTAAGGTTCTTAATTTAATATACAGTGAAACCTCTATAAATTAATAATGTTGGGACTATGATTTTTTTATTAATTTATAGAGATTATTAATTTATCGAAATACTAATTGAATCAAAAACTTAATTTGAGACTATGAAATTATATTAATTTATAGAGATATTAATTTATAGATTATTAATTTATAGAGGTTATACTGTAAGATAAATCTAACTTTTAATTTAGAAAAAAATAAGAAATGTCTAAAGAGACGTTTCATAATCGAAAAGTGTAAAATCATCCTCTAAGAATTTCAATTGGATTTCTCTCATTAGTCATGCTCTTAGTTTATAAATGACCAACTAATAGCCATATGATACTGCTTGGAAATATCTAAACGAAAAGAAGACAAAGAAATAGTATCAAAATTTAGTTGGCCACACGAATAACAGAGAGGATGAGAAATATCGCACAGACAAATAAATATCGAGTTCGGAAATGGATGGAGCATGTTGTTGTGTAAATCAGGTCAAATATCTTTAGATTGTTATTCCTTGAACCAAAAGTCATTACTCACTCCATCCCACCACCATTCTACACTCGCGTGCTTTATCGTCCAACCAAAGTCCTAACACTTTATAAAGTGATACTTTCGTGTCGTTGATTTTTCAAAAATAAATAAATTTGTTCCATGCATTATCGATGGTTCAAATGTTCAATATGTACAATGGCAAACTTCAACAACACTCCATAGATTTTGGGGACTAAACCACCAAATACATGACGCAGTGGCAAGACATTATCTTCCTTGTTCACATATTCAACACAAATTAAACTCCCACTTCTCGTATTAAGATGTAAGTTACAATCCCCATTTCATAGTATTAGAAAAGAAAAATGAAAAACAACATGGAAATAAGCCATCAATAGTTATACTCGACTAACAACTACTCGAGTGACCAAGCTTATAGACATAAGCAAGATGAATATATTCTTTTCGATACAAAGAATTGGAGATAGCGTATTAGACGAGGGGCTAGTTTACCGGTTCTCCTCAAGAGACCCAAATTGACATCTGCATATTGTTCTTCATGGCTTAGAGTAGTATTATCTTTATTTTTCTATTTTATTTTCCATATGTTACATCGCTGAAATCTGAATTGCTTGTCACTTTTTTTTGTAAAAAAAATTGTTACTTTCACTAGTTACTACGAATATTTACAACATAGAATCAATTATAACCAAACCAAAATGATCAAATTTGTTTGTTTTAATATAATACGTATTGTTGTAAACGATGTTTTGTCATTGTCACTCTCTCCCTAGACCGTTCAAAAAACCTGGTGGTCATGGTAGGTTTAAAACAAGTCTCTCTACTGAGTTTGTACTAATGAGTTCTTAAGAAACATTATTATAGTAATGAGTTTGATTAGGAAAGAAAAAGTATTGGTCAGTGGTCACTAAAAAAGAAAGAAAAATCAAAACTATATTGGTGGTTTAAGGAAGGTCAGTGGAGAGAGAGCTAGTATTGTTTATCTATCAACCAGACGCACGGCGAGTGAACAGATAGAGACAATTAGATATTTTGGCTCCGATCAATGGTGAAAGGTTGTGTCAGATTACCACCATACACGTGTCTTATTCTAATCCACCAAGACCACGAGGTTTAAACAAGTGTCTCGTTGTCTTATCCCTCTAAAATATCTAGCCGTGGAAATAACTTTAAAACCTTTCACGTGGTCCCTGCATTTACATGTGTTTATTTTTAACAATCAGAGACTACAGCAACAGAAAAACCAAAAATGCTAAAATTTCAGTAATCATTTGTTCGGTATTTTTACTTGTCTCTAAAATAAATATAAAATATTATTATTTCGTGACTAAAAACAACAACACTGCAGACATTTTTTAAATTGGAGCTCCCATGACCATGGTGGTGTCTGCAGTTAAAAAAATTCCTGTAATTTACTGATTTTTGTTTGAAAATCTATTAAAATATTTCTTACTATTCTAAATAAAATATCAAAACTGAAATATTAGACTTTCTTACAGGAAAAAAATAATATTAAATTACTTCTGAAAAGAAAAAGAAATGTGTTTTTGTAAATAAATTGCATAGATACTTTGTTTACCACTTGCATTAGATATTTTCTTCGCTTGTTTTTATCACAAAAGTCACGTACGAGTATGATATATTTTACGGACCTGTTTTGTGCACTAAAAGTGATTACTGGATAAAACATCATCAACTGCAAGCAACTACAAGCTGTTTTGTGAGTTAATCATAAGCATAAATTATAGTAGTTTCAATGTTAAGTGATGAATTAAGCTAACAAAATTTTTCTTACAAAATATGCTAATTGACTAACATCTCTGCATTACGAATACATACGAACCGATACATGGAATAAGCATAAAATTAAAATCCAACTTTAAATATAAACCACACCGAGTAATCAACGCTCCAGCTACCACACCAATAAAAAATGTTATTCGGCGTACTGGATGGGATCTATTCGTCTCGTACAGTATCTGCTGATGTGGCAAACGTAGTCCACGTCAGCCAACTCAACTAGATATTTTTCGTATCCTCTCACTAGTTTCATGACCGTTGGATCACGGTCGGTTACCCGCACGAGTCTAATCTCAACCGTCGAAACATTCTTTAAAATTTAAATGTCAAGATATTTTTTCTCTCCGCTCTTTAAATTTTAATTTGTTAATCCAACTGTCTCTTCTTCTTCTTCTTCTTTCTGGAACTCCAATCGAATTTTGGTTTGACTGTGAGATGCGAGAAATGAGCGACGAAGTTGTTGAAGTGACTGTGGTGGAGAAAGCAGCTGAAGCTGACGGAGGAAAGTCGCTGCGGCGGAGGATGCGGAGGAAGGACGCCGCAGAGGGAGGCGATGGTCTGATGAAGTGGGAAAGGTTTCTCCCTAAAATCTCGCTAGGAGTTTTGCTCGTAGAAGCCGACGATTCCACCAGACAGATTATCTCTGCTCTCCTCAGGAAATGCAGTTACAGAGGTCAGTTCCGTGGTTTCTGTCTGAACCTAGACTGTTTTGTCGGAATCTATGTTGTCTGAAAAAAGTTAACTGTAAAACTGATTAGCATGTGAAAGTTTTCTTCTTTTAATCTCAGATTAGTTTATTTCTAATAAAAATGTTTTCTTTTAATCTCAGCTTAACGTATATTTAATGTTGAACTGATTAGCATGTGAAAATATTTTCCTCTTAATCTCAGATTATACTAGTTTATTTCTAATAAAAATTGTTTTCTTTTTAGTCTCACCTTAATGTATTAATGTGGAACTGGTTAGCATGTGAAAGTATTTTCCTTTTAATCTCAGGATTAATTTATTTCTAATGAAAATTGTTTCTTTTAATCTCAGCTTAATGTATTAACGAACTGATTAGCATGTTTACTATGTTGTGTCTTCACAGTTGCTGCTGTACCTGATGGACTGAAAGCATGGGAGATGCTAAAAGGAAACCCCCAAAGCTTCGATCTGATACTCACAGAAGTTGATCTGCCTTCAATATCTGGATACCCTCTTCTAACACTTATCATGGAGCATGACATCTGCAAGAACATTCCTGTCATAAGTATGTGTAACATTTATATAACTCTAGCTTCTGTTTCAAAATGATTTTTTTTTTTATATTTTGGCTCAGTATCTTGTTTTTCTTTTCGCAGTGATGTCAACACAGGACTCGGTGAATACTGTGTATAAGTGTATGTTGAAAGGTGCGGCTGATTATCTTGTTAAGCCCTTGAGGAGGAATGAACTGAGAAATCTCTGGCAACATGTGTGGAGAAAAAGACAAAGTGTATGTTCTTCCCATTCAATCTTTTTTAACCTTTTATTTGTCTCCTTGAGCAATCTATAATTGGGTTGTTGAATCTTCTTGGCAGTCACTTGCTCCTGGTAGCTTTCAACTTGATGAGAGCGTCGTCCACCAGAAACTTGAGAATGCGTCTGCAAACAACTCAACCAGTAAACACGACGGTCCTGTAATTGAGACTGGTGGTGATGCTCAGGTTAGATTCTCTTCACATGATTGCTCAAGTACAAGACCAGAGATGGAAGGAGAGAGTGCAGACGTGGAGGATAAGCCAAGAGACTCATCTAAAGAAGCCATTGACTTCATAGGAACATCCTTCAGAAGAAACGGACAATGCAAGAGAGAAGAAACTGTTGCCAGACACGAATCTCGGATAGAGCTTGATCTCTCCCTTAGAAGACCAATCCAGTCTTCTGGAGACAGGCCCTCTCTTCATCCTTCTAATGGCTCTGCTTTCACAAGGTACGTTCACAAGCCGTTGCAAACACAGTGTTCTGCCTCTCCCTTGGTTCCCGACCAGAGTAAGAAGGTTGCAGCAAGTGAAGATGTTAACAATGTCCTAATTAACCAATACAATTCATCTTCTAATGAACCGCCTCCAAGTGCTCCAAGGAGAAACGAATCCAGCTTCTACAATGGAGCTGACTCACCTGGTCCACCTTCTTGGCCAGGACAAGGTTCTTACCCAACGCAAGTTCCCATCAGGAGTATACAGTTCACAGGTCCTAACACAGGAGCTTATGTGGCTCCTGCTTCACTCTCTCCAACCCCTAGCTCCGTTAGCCCGCATGAGTACAGCTCCATGTTTCACCCACTCAACGGTAATAAACCTGAGGGTTTGCAAGAGCAGGATGTAGAGGAGAGAAGACGCTTCTCTTCTGCAACGGAACATAGCACAATAGGGAACCACTGCAGCACCACCAGCTACATTGAGTATCATCATCAGAACTCGTCGTCTGTAGGGAAAACACAGCAATCTCTTAGGGAAGCTGCTTTAAACAAGTTCCGGATGAAGCGCAAGGACAGGTGTTTTGATAAAAAGGTATTAGAATGTTTCAAACTTATGACCACAAAACTGCTTTGTTAAAATGAATGAGATTCTAACGGTTTTTAAAAACCATTAGGTTCGTTATGAGAGCCGGAAGAAACTGGCAGAGCAACGGCCGAGAATTAAAGGGCAGTTCGTTCGTCAAGTCCAATCCACTGAGACATCAACACAAGAAGCTCCACTCTGATATTTATTAGTATATATAGAGTTCATTTTTTTGTAACAACTAGGGGACTTTGTTTTATTCGATTCCAGGAGCTGTTCGTATGCTAACTCTCCATGTACGTAGTTGGTACATACAGCTTTGGAGCTTTGTTGTTGAGTTAAGTTAGATATGTACTAATAACATATGGTGGTGACACTTTTGTGTAAACATACATACAGCTTTAGAGCTTTGTTGTTGAGTTTCGTTTTTTTGTTGGGACTAACCAAAGAATGATTGCACTTATAGGTTTAGTCCACAATTAGTGACCTATGCCATTTAAGAAGCATTTTGAGCATTTACTATGCAGGTATGCTACCTTATCGACCTACAATGCACACTTTAAACTAGACCGCATTCGAGAGTATGGTGGTCAGTTACTAGTGGAGTTTAGTTAGTAATCTACTTTAGATATGTTAGTAATTACATATGGTGGATAGTACACACAAAACATGAGTATTACGAGCGTTGATCAATACTTCTATGCA
>JABCMI010000384.1:0-10513 GCA_026261945.1 Hirschfeldia incana
TTTTAGTACATCGCAATGGGTTCACTCTGGGTTTTTACAAGTTCTCAACTGAAAATGCAGGTCTACACTGTGGGTCCTGAATACGCACACGCTGAAGCAAGAAAGTCACCTGTTGTTGATGGTGTAGTTATGAGAAATACGGATGGGAAGGAAGTAAGTTTTCCATCATTACCAAACCGTTCCACATATGAAACCTTAATGGAGTTTATGTTTCATGAAGGTATATAATGCTGATGTTCAAACTTTGATGAGATACTGTTATTTAATGAACAGGTAAGGTATCCAGTTTTGCTTACACCTGCTGAGAAGCAAATGGCGAGAGAAGTTTGCATTGCTTTTAGGCAATCGGTATGTTGTAATCCCTGTTATCATTTCTACCAGTAAACTGATTAAAAAGCTCTCTTTCATACTCTGTTCCATAATAGAATCCGTGCTTCCATTGTGATCAGTTAGAAGGAATAACTACTTAATGTGATTGAAAGATACTCTAACTAATTTTTGATGATTGGCTATCTTCTGCTTCCAACTAAATGCTAGGTAGCGTGATACAAATTATCCTCCTATCAAAAGCCAAGGATACACACATGTTGTTGGTGTTTGCAGGCAAAGTGGTAGATATTTATTTCTGATATCATGCACTAACGGTTCATTTTCATGTTTGCAGGTCTGTGGATTTGATCTCTTACGATCTGAGGGAAGTTCATACGTTTGTGACGTTAACGGATGGAGTTTTGTGAAGAACTCTTATAAGTAAGATACTAGTCTGGACTTATATTTCCCTTCTGGCTTTTCTTTCAATTATATCTTCGCAGGGAAAGTCACAAATCGTTATATATGCTGGCGATGACATAGCTTTATAAACTATTTTCATTGAGCGTATTTTAATCAGAAATGTCACCATATCTCTTTCACTGTAAGGTATTATGACGATGCTGCTTGCGTGCTACGGAATATGTTTTTTGATGCAAAGGCTCCTCATCTTTCTTCTACAATTCCTCCCATTCTGCCATGGAAGATCAACGAACCTGTCCAAATCTAACGAAGGTCTAACTCGCCAAGGAAGTGGCGTCATTGGAACGTTTGGGCAGTCAGAGGAGCTACGTTGTGTCATTGCTGTTGTTCGACAGTACGTTTTTCACATATGATCAACTGTCTTCTTCTAAACTCCTCTATGCTCACCCAGGCTCTCTGTTATGTTTAACTTCCCTTGACAGCGGTGATAGAACCCCTAAGCAAAAAGTGAAACTTAAAGTTACAGAGGAAAAACTGTTAAACCTGATGCTGAAGTACAATGGAGGAAAGCCAAAAGCTGAGGTGAGAGGCTTAGGCTTTTCTATCTTCACATTCGTCCTGCCTACAGTGATATTCTTATGCTGTGCAATTTTATGGTTACTTGCAGACAAAGCTTAAAACTGCAGTCCAATTGCAAGATCTATTGGATGCCACAAGAACGTTAATTCCTCGTACAAGGTAGACCTCTGATGGTGATCTTATGGCTTGCATTACTATTCATATACTCAGCATTTTACTTGGCTGAAAAAAGAAATTCTATAAGGTTGGATAAACATTTCCATCAAAACTCATTTGATATAATTGCTATGCTTAGTGTGTGACTCGTTGCTTTATTACTAGGATACATCATTCCTTACTAATGAATATAGCCAGTGGATCCATATATTTCGTGGATGGTTGCAAGAATTGAAGGAGCTTACCTCGTTCTTACAACAGTCCTGATGTTTCTGCGAAATGTTGTCCAACTGCTTACTTAGTTACATATTAGCAGTAACTAACTTATTGTATTCTGTTTGATGTTCAGACCAGGTGAAAGTGATAGTGATGCAGAAGATCTTGAACATGCGGACAAGCTTCGGCAAGTTAAAGCTGTTCTTGAAGAGGTTGTGTGCCTTGATTCCTTTTCTTTGAGTTCTAACTTTTTTCAGCCCAGTGCCGTTCTATTGAATATAGTCCTCGTACGCAGCAGCTGCTACAGATTTACTCTCTGTTTTAAGGATGTTTTGGAACAGAATTTGCAAACCCCGTCTCATGGCATAGATGTGTAAAACGTGCAGGGTGGACATTTCTCTGGTATATACAGAAAGGTGCAACTAAAGCCTCTAAAATGGGATAAAGTAACCAAAAGTGATGGGGACGGCGAAGAAGAACGCCCAGTGGAGGCTCTTATGATATTGAAATATGGGGGAGTTTTAACGCATGCTGGTCGACAACAGGTAGTACCACTGTTATTTTGTATCCGAAGATGATGTTAAATGCATTGAAAAGTTCACAATGGTATTGCTGATGGAGGGGTACTTTATGTTAGCATATAAAAGATCACAAGGGGTTGACGTATTGTTTAATGTTTGCTTGATTTGTTCCACAGGCAGAAGAACTTGGTAGATACTTCCGAAACAATATGTATCCAGGTGACGCACTTGATCTGTCCGATCATTTCATGATCCACTTTCCATATGTCTCATAAAGTTTTCTGATACAGTCCATTCATTGTGTAGATCAATATATGATTTATTTCCGGCTTGTTTATAATTAAATGGGATATTCTTGCAGGTGAAGGCACCGGTTTGCTCCGTCTCCATAGTACATACCGTCACGACCTTAAAATTTACAGTTCTGACGAGGGACGTGTTCAGGTACAACTTTTTACCGATTTAGTAGTCAAGATGACCACAGAGCATTGAGATATTACCTTCAGTCTTCTGTATATTCTTCATTGGTTCTTCTACCCCAGATCAAATTATGAGTGTATTTGCACTGCTTGCAGATGTCTGCAGCTGCTTTTGCTAAAGGCCTACTTGATTTAGAAGGACAGCTGACCCCAATCCTGGTTTGCCTTTTTCTTTTGCGAGTTAGTATCGTGATTAGAAATGTCATTATCATTAAATTTCTTGTTTTCTTTTTGTAGGTTTCTCTAGTTAGCAAGGACTCTTCCATGTTAGATGGCCTGGATACAGCAAGCAGTGAAATGGAAGAGGCCAAGGTTTGTCTCTCTCTTTTTATTGAAAACTTGATTGTGGATTCAGAAGATATGAAACGGAGGAAACCTGTTCTGTCACACGTCTGAAGCATCACCAATAATACTTAGTGATATGCAAATGCACTTGCTCATGTTTTAAACTTATGGTTGAATGTAATCTGCGTTAAGTAACCTGAATTATATTCTCAATATACATTGGACAATCATGTGTAGTTATTAATAGCTTTGAATTCCTTTCCTAACTTTCTTGCAGGCTCAGTTGAATGAGATCATAACTGCAGGCACAAAGTTGGTACATGATTACGTCTCTTCTGAATTACCTTGGATGATCGATGGGGTTGGACTTCCTCCTCAAGCTAATGAGAGCCTACCTGAGTTGGTACTCACGTTTTCTTCTTTTAAGTCACTAGCATCTTGCAAAGGCCATCATCAGTTCATTTGATTTCTTAGCTGCAGTTTTCTTCCATTTCTGACTAGTATACTCAATGTTGCTTGTCTGTTTACTTTCTAAATAAATAGATAAAACTAGCTAAAAAGGTGACTGAACAAGTGCGGCTGCTTGCAAAAGATGAAGAAGAGAATCCCACCGAGCCTAGCGATTATGATGTAGTCCCTCCCTATGATCAAGCAAAGGCCCTTGGGAAGTCAAACATTGATGTTGGTCGGATTGCTGCTGGATTACCTTGTGGTAGTGAAGGATTCCTTTTGATGTATGCTCGGTGGAGAAAACTTGAAAAGGAACTCTACAACGAAAGAAGAGAGTGAGTGTCAATGCTTGTCAAGTTTTCATCCTTATTTTCTGCATGAGCTTTTTTTCTTTTTAATGGCACTGATAGTTGGAAATTAAATGCAGCCGGTTCGACATAACGCAGATTCCTGATGTTTACGATTCATGCAAGTAAGCTTTTGTATTTCAGTTTATTATATATCGATCCTAACTTGCTTTCTAATATCTTCATTCTGAATAACATGAAACGTGTTGTCAATACAAGGTACGACCTGTTACATAATTCTCATCTCAACTTGAAAGGATTAGATGAACTCTTCAAAGTTGCTCAGGTATGAACTGATTAAAAACTTAAGTCGGTCTTCCATTTTTTGAAAATTCAATATGGTCTTTCTCAATGTTACATCCTCTAGTTGTCTTGGTGAGACAATTTTACTTTACTACCGAGCCATATCTCCTATAATTGGTCTTAACTATCAGTATATCTCTGTTATGCATTTCGATCCTGAACTATGTTGATTAGCCAGTTATGTGGTGTGGTTGCAGTTACTCGCAGATGGTGTAATCCCGAATGAGTATGGGATCAATCCACAACAAAAGCTCAAAATCGGTTCGAAGGTGAGTACCTCAACGTTGCATTCTAGCTCCCACAAAGGCATAGAGTGTCTAGCTTTCCTCACTTCCTGAGGATCCATGATTATTTTCAGATGGTCTCGTCCCTTACCATATGCTTCATTTTATTGTCTGTCTTGTGAATTAAGATTGCTCGCCGCTTGCTGGGTAAAATCTTGATTGACTTGAGGAACACTCGAGAAGAGGCCATGAGTGTTGCTGAACTGAAGAAAAGTCAAGACCAAGTCTCGGTGTCATTATGTTCGCCGAGAAAAGAGGACAGATGCAGTCAGCCAAAACTTTTCATTAAAAGCGATGAGCTAAGACGACCTAACACTGGAGAGAACAAAGATGACGATGAAGACAAAGAAACCAAGTACCGACTAGATCCAAAGTAAGTGAAAAGTCTCTTTTCTTGTTTAAAATGACGTAATAATATCTTCTCTATAATTTTCTTGATTAATGTCGTCGTGTTTCCTTTAGGTATGCAAATGTCATGACGCCTGAACGTCATGTGAGGACACGCCTCTACTTCACATCTGTGAGTTTCTTCCATTTTAACAAGTTAATTATTTACTGCTAATGCACCCACATGACTTTCTGCTATGTAAATGATTGACAGGAATCACATATACATTCACTGATGAACGTCCTCAGGTATTGTAACCTCGACGAATCTCTTCAAGGGGAAGAAAGTCTCGTCTGCCAAAGCGCATTGGAACGCCTCTGTAAAACTAAAGAGCTTGATTACATGAGCTACATTGTCTTAAGACTGTTCGAGAACACTGAGGTTTACACTGCACCCGCCTTTGCTCTCACACAAGCATCCTTTCAAGTTGTTAATACTAACCTAATAACATGTTACATGCAGGTATCTCTGGAAGATCCGAAACGATTCAGAATCGAACTTACATTTAGCCGTGGCGCAGATTTGTCTCCCTTGGAGGTATAACTGCAAAGACTAAACTCTTCGTCAAGGAACTTTTGTTGATATGTTGAAAAAAATAAAAATGGTGTTGATATAATATTATGTTACAACAGAAGAATGACAAGGAAGCAGAATCGTTACTGAGGGAACACACACTTCCGATAATGGGACCAGAGAGGCTCCAAGAGGTTACTTCGTGTTTGACACTTGAGACAATGGAGAAGATGATACGTCCATTTGCAATGCCGGCCGAGGATTTCCCTCCGGCGTCAATTCCGGCAGGATTCTCAGGTTACTTTTCGAAAAGCGCCGCCGTGCTGGAGCGTCTTGTGAAACTCTGGCCCTTCAACAAGAACTCCAAGCCAACAACGTAAGTAAACCATTCGGGATCAATATTCTCAAATCAATTCCTTGTTGGACCCAAAATTGTGGGGTTATTTTTTTCATTCTTTCTAATTGGGTAAGAACTAAAAATGGTCATTGTTTCGTTTGTCAAAAACGTTAATTGTTTTTTTGGTTTAGCAATATACTAATGAAAAGATGATTTGATTTTATGTTGGATTCCATCACGTACTTCGAGGAAAAGAAGAAAGAGAGATTGGTATGAAATGGAATTTGATTCGTACCTTTTGTTTTCCCAAAGGAGAATAATAATAAATACTCCATAAAGTGTTGATAATTGGGTTCCAACCGGACAAAAAGAAAAGAGAAAAGACACAACACATATCGAGGAGGAAGGTTTGTAACCAATGTTTGTAGCTAAGCTAAATCATATGATTAATTAACAAACAATAATCCGGTGATTTGAATAAATGAATAATGTATTAGTAATATATGTCACTGTTTAGAAGCACATGTGAAAAGGAAAAATCTCAACTTTTGTTTGCTTGGTCTCTGTCTCTGTAGCTTATAGAGTCAGTCAGTCTACTCTTCTCTTCTTCACATCTTCTCTCTCTCTCTCTCTTTTCTCTCCGCAGACATCAGTTCTCCTTTTTTGACGAAAATTCTTCTGCGACTTTGCGCTTGTCCTTGATCCGTTCCCAGTGATTCTCACTGCTTTCATCACAAAATCACTCCCTTTTCCTCTCACTCTGGTTAATTCTTCTTGCAAGAACTATATGTTGGTCTGATCAGATAAATCATCTGTTTTATTTGATTTTATATTCTTTTGTCTGTGTTGGTGAGATGGGTTTGGATGATACTGATGCTGTCAAAGCTAAAGGAAATTCCCAATCGAAGAAGCAATCTAACAAGAGTGATGAGAATCACAAAATGAAGAAGAAAAGCAATGGTGATAACAAAAGTAAAGACGAAGCAGAAGAAGAAGAAGCAAGTGGGTGCTGGCTCAACTTCAGGTTTATGTTTGGTTGTGTACCTTCTAAACCAGATGTTGATGCTTCTTCATCTTCTTCTCCTCATCTCTATGCCACTACCAGCCCCACCGGTACATATATACATTCTCTCTGGTTTAAAGTGCCCTTTGAATTGGAAAAAAAAAGACTTTGTTGTGGGTTTGTTTAGTTTCCATAAGTGTATATGTTTCTAATCTAGGGTTGATTGCTTTGAGATCATTGAAAGTTCACATCTTTACTCAAGGAAAGTTTTTGGTTTTGTTTTGGTAGTGGAAAGTAAACAGTCAAATGAGAAACCAAATGATCAACCAGTTTCCTCCTCCACAACAACAACCAGCAATGCAGGAAGCTCTTCTTCAACTCCAATGATCAGTGAAGAACTTAAGGTTTACTCTAACCTGACCAAGTTCACTTTCAACGACCTGAAGCTAGCTACTAGAAATTTCAGACCCGAGAGTCTTCTTGGAGAAGGTGGTTTTGGTTGTGTCTTTAAAGGCTGGATCCAAGAACACGGTACTGCTCCTGTTAAACCCGGTGCTGGCATCACCGTAGCTGTCAAAACCTTGAATCCTGATGGACTTCAAGGTCACAAAGAATGGCTTGTAAGAACAAACCTTTTTCTTCTGTTTCTTTCCTTCCTTTATGATTCCCATTTAAGCATGTGGGTGTGTTTGCAGGCTGAGATCAATTTCCTTGGGAACCTTCTTCATCCTAATCTAGTAAAGCTGGTTGGTTATTGCATAGAAGATGATCAGAGACTGCTTGTTTACGAGTTCATGCCTCGAGGAAGTTTGGAGAATCACCTTTTCAGAAGTATGTCAATGTTTTCAAACTACTTTTTAAAGGTTTTCAATGTTTTAAAGGTCATTTTCTTGCAAGGGTCGTTGCCTCTTCCTTGGTGTATACGGATGAAGATTGCAGTAGGAGCTGCAAAAGGTCTTAGTTTCCTCCATGAAGAAGCTTTGAAGCCTGTCATCTATCGAGATTTCAAAACCTCAAACATCTTACTTGATGCAGTATGTATCATCTTTACTCATATGCCCATTAACACATGATAACCACTATTTCATATTTTATAAATTCACTTTTTTTTTTCAGGACTATAACGCAAAGCTATCTGATTTTGGACTTGCCAAAGATGCTCCTGATGAAGGCAAAACACATGTTTCCACTCGAGTCATGGGTACATATGGCTACGCTGCTCCAGAGTATGTTATGACCGGTGAGTGTCCTCCTCTGGTGCTTTATCATTTTCTGAAATATTCAATGTTTGTTGAATCTGTTTCTTAATTCAACTTGTTAAGGTCACTTGACGTCAAAGAGCGATGTGTATAGCTTCGGTGTGGTTCTACTCGAGATGCTGACCGGACGAAGATCTATGGACAAGAACCGACCAAACGGTGAGCACAACTTAGTGGAATGGGCAAGACCGCATCTACTCGACAAAAGAAGGTTTTACAAGTTACTTGATCCGAGGCTGGAAGGTCATTTCTCCATCAAAGGTGCACAAAAGGTGATTCAGCTCGCTACACAGTGTCTTAGCCGTGACCCCAAGATTAGGCCAAAGATGAGTGATGTTGTCGAAGCGCTGAAACCACTTCCTCATCTCAAAGACATGGCGAGCTCTTCTTACTACTTCCAGACAATGCAAGCCGAACGTCTGAAAAATGGATCAAGAAAGGGGCAGCCACAACCAGTGTTTAGGACAATGTCTAGTCCTCATGGATCTCAAGGAGGAAACGGGTTTGGATCAAGAAAGGGGCAGCAGCCACAACCGGTGCTTAGGACACTGTCTAGTCCTCATGGTGCGTCGCCTTACCGACCTCAGGTTCCTTCTCCAAAGCCTAAAGGAGCAACTACATAGCGTTCTCTTGCGTGTGAACAAAGGGCACAACGTAGACAATCTTAAATGCTCAAAGCTATTATCGTTGTTTAAGCGGCAAGAGATATATTTTTAACCAATGTTATCGTAAACTCTCTCCCAATGTTACTCTAAACTCTCTCTTTAATCGATTAATGAAACAAAGTGTAATGTATAAGTGTGAGCACAAGGCCACATCATAACAAAACAAAGTGTAATGAGCTTAAACAGGTGGAGACAAAATCAAATCTTCTGTCAGAATCGAATAAATCAAGAAATAAGTAAAGCAGTGGACAGTAAAGAACCTCTCATTGAATCAAATCGAGTGGTTCAAAATCTTTTCAGCAGATCATTCTGAGAACAAAGAAAAAAAAAAGCTAGAGAGGCAAATAATCAAGAAAGAGACTTGTATGGTTCATCTTCAAAGACGATCCTTTCATAGTATTTTTCTTTTCAATCTTATTTTGTAGAAAAAGAAAACAAATGAACAATTTTTAAAAGAGAACAAAAAAACCAGACAGAGATTAGTTTCCAAAAGATTAGAAAGACATTTGGAGATCTTCTTCACTTCTCTCAAGGCTTGAGAGCGAGAGCAAACCCAACCTTGGCACTCTTCTCGATGGCCTTAGAGTCAACCTCACCAGAGATGGTGATGAACGACTTTGGACGCCACTCGTGTTGGATCAGCGCGTTGGCTATACCAGCATTGTTAACCCGTGTCTTCACAGTGGTCAACGGGTCCAGAGCATGCTGAGCACCGACCGTTATGGTGTTCACCTGGCTCTTCAAGTTGTGGTTAACCTCGGCTCCAACCACCGTGTTCTTCAACGGGTTCACGATGTGGTAGTACGATGCATTCACTCTCTCACCTTTGTCGTTCCTTTTTAACAAAACAATTCAAGAAAAGATCAAACCCCCAAAAATAGAAAGTAGAGAATGAAATTTTAAGCGTAGCAGAGTAGGCACTTACAGAGTAAGAGAAGCAATGAGATCATCCTTGGTGAAGCTCACACCAGCATTGAAATGTTTGAAGTTGCCAGATTCTGTGTCGAAGGACACATCGGTACCAAGAGCCAACACACTGGTTCCAATCACACCGGAGAAGTTGACAACGGGGTTAGCTGTTAGTCCAACACTGGTGCAGATACCTGCATGGGGGTGCAGATACTGGAGCTCAACCTGAGACCAAAGATACACACAAAACAATGGTTTGTTATACAGATTCACACAACAAAACTATAAATGAAAGTTATTGAGTTTACCTTGGCAGATTTCTGATCAGGCACCTTGGCGCTAACGATAGCTTTCAATCCAGGGGCAGCCTCATCATAGGTGAAAGTGGTCAGGATCTGAAAGTATATATACACACAGAAATGGTCAAAAGCAAAGCTCATATGAACTTTAAATACAAGATATGTGATGATGGTTCTTACAGAAGAATCAGAGGCAACTTTGAAATCAGCAGTTAAGTTCTTGTTCTTGATTTGGGTAGCTACATCACCCAAAAACAAATCTCCCTTGTTTGTTCCAGTTGTTGTGATTGCCTACCAAAAATCATCACACAACACACATAAAGTCTCTGTCTTTCAATAAGAAAGCTTATAACAAAGACTCGTCATCACATAAAGTCTCAGACTTTCAATAACATAACTTATAACAAAGACACTAATCACGTAAAGTCTCTGACTTTCAATAAGAAAACTCATAACAAAGACTCATCATCACATAAAGTCTCCGACTTTCAATAAGAAAACTTCTAACAAAGACGCATCATCATATAAAGCGCAAAGCTTTTATTCAAAAGATGAACAGATAAAAGACAAAACAAGTAAGAAGAATCACTTACAACACCGGTTGAAGAGTAAGTGGTGATACTGAGCTTCTGGTCTCCTTGGTAGTCCTTGTACAGAAGATCTACAATCCAAAGGCAACAATTTCAAAAACTCATTCTATATATAAATAGATCGGTTGACATTTTTCAGATCCGACAAGAAAACTCATATAACAGCTAAGCTTCATCATACCTCTGGCCTTTTTGCCG
>JABCMI010000385.1:0-10055 GCA_026261945.1 Hirschfeldia incana
AATTGTCTTACAAGTTAGAGCTACCGGCATCTTCACCAATACATCAAGGGTTTCATGTGTCACAATTAAAGAAGGTTATTTGGGACGTGACTTCTTCAAATCAATTACCTTCAGAGTTATATGAGGCAACCGGAGTGTGTTATGGAGAGGAAGATGGCTCAGCGACATGGAAAAGCAGCAGCAATGGTTTTAGTGAAATGGAGCAATAGGAGCGAAGAGGAAGCTACTTGGGAGTTTCAATTCGAAATGCAAAGGAAGTATCCGGGTTTTCAGTTTCAAGAAACCTTGTGAAGTGGACAAAGTTTTCTTTCGAGAGGAAGGATGTGATACATGAAAAGGAGTGAAGAGGAAGTGAGGACATGTGGAAGAAGATAACAAGCTGGAAGAGGTTGTTAGAGTAACAACTGGCAGAAGAAACAGAGCAGTATAAGAAGTCTTTTTCTGAGTTTATCAGATTGTATGGATTCATATGTTTAAGACTGTTCTTGTTCATCAATCTTTTGCTATTGAATCTACTAGTCTTTGTTTGTTTTCTGTGAACATTGATTTGTCATACGGATTCTCTTTATTATCTTGTCGCTGAGAATTATGTTTTTGCCTGTTTTGAATTGGTGAGAAATTTTCGGTTTCGTTATAGCTTAATGAAATACCAGAACTATTAAGGATAGGGATCGGAGATGATAAGATTAATAATGTTAAAAAGTTGTTTAGACCCACCCATGGCTGCTGGTGATGCTTATATGAGTTAAGGTTTAGACTTATCAATCAATCCAATCTTAGTTACTGCCCTAACTAGGCTCATATCACGAATTAACTTGTACTCTACCATTTCACTAGTTAAACTTTCAACAGCATAGAGTTAGTTGATTAAGGAGACAGAGAAGACAAGTGCTAAAAACTAAAGTAACAAAAGAGATCCTAACTGAGATACAACCAAAACATTAGTAACATATCAGTTTTTAGGCTTCCCACTCTTCCTCAACTTTCTGAGCCAACACACAAATTAATTTGGATCCAAGTCTTTGAGGGCCTGATCGATTGCAAAGACTACCATATTTTTTATCTGTTAAAACAAACACACAGAGAATCAAAACCAGCTTAGAGATGGGTAGAAACCAGAAATCAAAACTAAACAAGAAATTACCTGCAACTTTTCCTCCTTTAAATGATGGTCTAAGGGTAGCAGACGATACTCCTCTGTCAAGCGGAAACACTCACTGATATTTTCGGGTGAGACAAAGTCAAGGGCCACCTTTGTGCAAGACTGCAAGAGAAGCAAAATGATCAAATCTGATCTGATGAATAAGATCATTTTTTTTCCTTTCTTTCTCAAAAAAAAAATCATTTATATATCCAAAACTTTTACCTTCAAGTTCCTGACTTGATGAGGGCAGCCTACAGGTATTAATACAGCATCTCCAAGCTTCTGAACAAACGTCCATGGTTCAATTCCTACACAATATATAGCGCCACAAAAAAAATTACCAAAACTATCAAAGATAATGTGCTTGTGCTGTTCATAGAATACACTGCATACCGTATTCTTTTTTCAAAATCATTTTGTGATATCGCGTCAGATAAAAAGACTGGTCATGTATTGGATGAACCACCTACAGAGAAATGGAATAACATTTAGTAGAGAGACAGGCTGGATGCAACTATCAATACATATCTTCAACTGAATTTTTTGGGGATGAGAAGTGTACCTGAGACACGGGGGAACAATTAAAATGTCGAAACTCTTTGTGATGACTTTCAAGGTATTTCTTTAATTTTGTAACATCTTCTCTACGGAAAATGTCCCAAAGAGCTCCTCCATCACTTTCAAGGTCTTCACAAGGTTTTTCAAGAATCTTTATCTTTTCCTTGTAGTTAGCTTCTGAACAAAACAGGTCCACTACATCTTGTTCAGCATGCTTCTTCTTCAGTTCTTCCATTTTGGATATCTTCGGATCTTGGGACACTTCATATACGTGGGTCAGCACATTAACCTGAAATAAACCAACAACAGCAATTATGGTACAGAAAAAGAAAAAAAAAACTATCGTAAAGCATACAATGTGTAAGAAATGAACTAAGGAAAGCCTAAAATTAAATACTGTGTAAGAAAGAAAAAAAAACGTGTTTGGTACGAATTTATTAGAAAATGGTATCTGATTTCGTTATTATGGTCCCTATTGAGATCGTTATTGATATACCAAGGGAAACTATCAGAGAACCAAGAATAGCAAAGAACAGGTGCACGAGAAACCACAAATGAATTTGAGCACTAACCGCATCAGACATGTCGCAGTGGAGCTTGGTGACTGAATCTCCACGGCCCATTTCTTGCGCAAATCCATAAGCAACGTAAGTCTTTGGTCCCATGTCTGGCTTCAAGCACTCATCAGGCAACTTCACAGCGAGATTTAAAGGCCCACTACGCGGGTGAGTGTACTGCTTTAAAGGCAAACTGCATAAGAACTCTTCACAGTGACGCGGCAAGCATTTACTGAAGCTATTCGACGGAGGCCAATCTTTCAGTTTCAGAACACGTGGCCAACCCTGATTGTAACTGCCTTCTGTGTAACCGGTAAAGAATTCTTGAAGGTCAATCGATACCTCCATCCATAACAAGTCATCAGATAAGTTAGATTATGATACCAAGTTCCTCATCTGAAGTGTAACTATACATTTGACTTGCAACTATCTTTTAACTTAAGGTAATAAAAGACAAAATTATGTCGGTAAGAAAAAAGAAACTGAGACATCAATCAAGGTTGAAAAACAAAAAAGAAAACAATTTACTGGGTTGAATGGGTAAACTTAAGCATTGCAACAAATTAGTGATATGAAAGTATCAGAATCATTAATGTTACGTACCTAAAATACCTTGATATGAAAGTATCAGAACCATTAACTAAAGCAGCCGTGTCGGGCATATAATACTTTATAATAATCAATAGATAAGAATATGGACCATTGACATAATTAATTGAAGAGAAAAAACAGACCTCACAGCAGTCGAAACAATCCACAACTGTTTCAGGCTCGGTGTATTTTGTCTGACGGAAGGCACGACACATAACCATTGGTTCCCAGCTTAAACCAGCTGTAGCTTCAAGCACATTCCTCACGATCACAGGCTCTCCTTTTGCCCAATGATGCTGAAAATGTCGCAGATCATCTTCCTCAGCATCTGTAAAACTTGGAAAATATAGATAATTGTCTTCTGATCCTTCTCGACATGCAGCCTTTAACAAGTTTTTGTTGTTGTCCATGTCAATATGATCTTCAGAGTTAAGACAAGAGCATTGCCCCGTGACAGTATTAGGTAAATCAAAAAGCTTGTTGGCTTCAGCAGTTTTTTGTGCCTTCTCGACCAAATCAGATACCCAACCATCCGGAAGTAAACATGTCAACTCTAAAGCCCCACGACCACAACAGCAATTAATGATTCCAGCTTCATTTGCTTCCCACGTAGATCGAGGCTTCAGACTGTCTTTGCTATTCAGCTTATCACCCGTCGTTTTACCAATTTCTTCCTTTCCTCCATGTAGATAATCTAAACCTCCGCTAGTATCATTACTATAAACATTTTCCTGACATGCCTGAAGCTTTCCGTTTCGGATATCTTTGCAACATGCAAGGCAGAGATCAGGAAATTCACAGTCCGAAATCCAGCAATGTCTGTGAAGATCAAAGATAGCAGTCTTGCACCTATCACTGGAAGCCAAAAGAGTTGAAACATGAAAGATTAGTAACAGCATAATAACTCAAGAACTTGTCATATTCATCGAAACAAAAGTGTTAAGGCGATTTACCAGTATTGTCTTTCACCAGCACATTTATTGTATCTAGGCTTCACCTGTCCAAACTCCACTCCTGTGATCAAATAAAAAGGTTAAAAGTATCCTCTCACTCCCTTAGCTTCCAGCTTGCAAGTTGCAACTTCCTAGTTTTCAAAATTATTCCCTTCTTGAAACTTTGTTTGGAACTAATGTAGCAATTAAACATCAATATAATGCATATACATATATCAACGCAATAGCATGAAAAATGCCAACAATATGAAGAAGACACCAATAAATCATTAATTACATTCCACCAATGTTAGTAAAAGCTAGGGAAGTACCTGATATTTCTGCCTCAACTTTCTTCTCAAGAACTTGTTCATCATTTATTTTCTTCAGATGTGGGAAAAGCTTTCGCACAACATATTTAGCGTACTTAATTTGGTCATCCTTGCTAACCTTGAGGTCTGAATTTATCCCCTACATAGTATTGGACCAAATCATTATGTAAGGATGGTAGACTGAATTTAAGAAAACACACAATCAAGCAAAATCTGGTACATATGAGAAAGCTTACTTCCATTTTAGTTTCCAAACTCAAGCATCTCGTGCAATTGCAATAATACGAGCAAACTGGGCAATTCTTGACAATGTCTTCATTTCCAATGCCAGTGTACCTATAAATATTTATAGAACGAATAAAGTAAGTGGATCAATAGATAACTAAACCCCGATTACTCTATACTAAGACGTATGACTGTTTAATAACTGAAATTATAAGAGGGGTCAACATGGATTGATGCACAATATCTAAAATCTTTATCTTGATTCTACTTTTGCATAACAAAAGAGAATTCTAAACAGCAACAAAAAAAAGAGCTATACCAAGTTTTTATGCAATACTTGCAATAACAGTTCCCGCATTTCTGACACTGCCCAATATCACCATGGTTCTGTTGACATTGATGACACAAGTTGGACACCAACTTGGAGTTTTCACCAGTATCCTAAATAAACCAAATAAAAATAGACATGTTACTATGTATATAACTACTATGAATAACACATTGATCGTTTACAGAAAAACAAAGCTGACCTCATTCCGCGGCCTCGTGCTTCTATTACGTGGGTCTTCCAAGTCCCCTTCAACCTTCTTCCTCTTCATTCTACTGTACTTTTTTTCAATCTTCTTCTTTGGCATGTTCCCATCACCACCATGTCCATCAGCAGATATTGGTTTATCTTCTCCCGAAACAGTGTTAACTACCTAAGAAGAAGATAGCCCACAGCCATGAATAAAAAGAGTGTGCAACCTAAAAGCTTCAACTATATAGCACCAGGGATGAAACAAACCTCTTCTGCATGGATTACCACTCCTTGGCTTCTTCTGTCTATGTCTATCTTCCTGGAATCCACTGGAACTTCTGAAACAACGTCAGACACCCTCCCACAATCCTGACAAGAGCAAGCATTCATGATCATTCTGTCGAAATCAAGCAAAACTAACATATCTCTAGTACCAAAAGTCAACATACCAGTCCATCTAGTAGAGAGTCATCGTCACCTTCTATTTGGATACCCGCTTCATCCATAGGAGAATCATCGTCAAATTCTGGTTGGATACCCGCGTCATCCCTAAGACTAAGATTTGCATTGGAATAATCCTCGTCTTCTGAGTTGTTCCCGTCTACGTCAACGGGTTTCTTCTCCTCCCCTGCCTTCTTCCGTTGCCTCCCAGTATGTAGCCTTGCTCTGAGTTTCCATGACGTCCCCTGCCTGCGCTTCTTTAGTTTCTTTTCAAGCATTGTTACTCGCGCAGTAAGCCTATGCACCTCCTTCGTCAGCTCAACAACTTGACCAACTAACACCTGGATCTGATCTTCAGCGCTTTCTTTGCCCCTGGCCACCTTTCTGTCCCGTTTTTTACTACCAGAAACCGCCTTCTTAGTTGGCTTCTTCGGAGAAACCAAGGGAATTGATTTATCGCCCCCTGGCCACTCTGCCTTCTTAAACGAGTACCTTTGTTTCACTTTCTTCACCAAGTAATTCATCCTCATGTCGCTGATTTCATCGTACCAATCCGTCTTTTTGCATTTCTCAACCGGATTTGCAACCAACTGCAGAACAAGAATACATATAGGCTCTGTCAAACAAGCGAGCAGAGTCAAATTTTTTAAAAAAAAAACAAAAAAACAAACTCACATTCGGGTCATTCTCAACCCCCACGATGTTCAGCGTCGACAAGCCTTTGCATTGAGGAAGTTCCGAACCCTCGTAGTCTAGAATTGTGACCCCATTGCAGGGACGTCCAAGCTTCTCAGAAAGTTGTGGGAAAGATTCCAGAGCTAGCAGTTGTAAGGCATGTGGGAATCCGAGTATTCGTAGTGACTGTTGCTTCAGCTGACACCTCAAAGCACTCGCTGGGTCATCAACCATCCCAGGAACCTTCATCCCTGGCCTCATTGAGCGGATTGCCCAGACAAAAGATTCTCTCCCCCAAGGAAACTTCAGAAAAGTTTCCACGTTCTCAACCATGGTCACGTACTTGGGTGAAACTTGGCCACCTTGTTTCGAGGCGACCAAGACACCATCAACAATGATCAGAAGTGCTAATTGTACCTTTCTCGAACTTGGCATGTTTTTGTCTTTTCTCAGCATGTCGAGTAAGTCATTAACAGTAGCGTTCATATCATCCCCGATTATTTCTTTCCAGTACGGAGAAAAACTCTTCTTTTTGCTCCCAGGATCGTCAACCACATAATCTTTGTCGAACGGGTGGCAAGGCAGTCCTGTAATTCTTCCAAACTCCACGAGAGAGAACCTCATCGGATGCCCGCCAAAAACAGACCACAAAGTGTACTTTTCCTCAGACATCAGCTGCCTTGACAGCATGGAATGTATCAGCTGGCACGAGTAGGAACACTTTAGAGCTTCCAGCTTGAAAAGTCCACCAAAACAAGAGCGTTTGATGAAATTGAACTCAGCACTGCGTTTTCCTAATGCGTCTCGTACATCCAGGAGGTAGTTGATTTTCGAGTAAGACTGAGCTCGTCGGTTGAGAGGGAATCGATCAGTAGCAAACAGACGTTCCGGTAGTTCATTGTCCCAATCTTCTTCGCACGGATCACCTGCACAGAGGAACAAGCCAGACATAGGCGTCGAATAGGGTCAGAGATCAAGAGCTAAGTCGTATGACTACTATAGAACATAGGGTCGAAAACAATGCACCTTCCATCTGCGCTGCTGTCTTCCTCGGCTGAGGTGAGAAGACAATTAACTTATCTTAAGATCAGGGCTGAAGATGATATAATAGTTTGGTGTTATTTAATTGTGGGATTTCTTAATGATCAATAAACCGGCAAACAATAGCAAGTATAGACTACTGAACACCCTTTATACAAGTACAGATACATTCTTAAACTAACCCGCCACTAGGAAGTGGCTTGGTAGCTGAATCCCAAAATTCGTTAAACTGTTGTATGAGTTACTGATAACGGTGACCAAGATTGAATTGATCCTGCCCTTGCTCACCTGAGCTCATCCCTTCCCGGTAAGAAATCCTTGAGTAGCGAACTGCAGCACAGACAATAAGTATGGTAAGATAACAAAATTATTAACATTCTCATCAAATAATTTCTGGATTTTATGAAATTAATCCTTTCGTACATTGCCCTCAATGAACTGAGTAGTTCATTTGTGGACAAGAAGGCAGCACATAACTTGATTGGTTATACAATAAGGACAAACAAAAAAAAACTGTTACTTTTCAGCCTCCGTGTTCTAACAATCAAACAAAACAACAACCCTTCGGAAACCAAACCCTATAAGGAAACAAAAAAAATCGAAGCTTTTGATCGTTTCCATAAGTTACAAAGCAGTAATCAGTAGACACAATTCCAAAAGCCACTAACTTTTAGACTCAAGAGATGCTTAAACTTTCAAAAGATCGATACTTTTTTTTGCTCGTTTCCGGAAGTTACAAAGCCGTAATCAGTAGAGAAAATTCCAAAACTCGAAAACTTTCCAAACTTAAGAGAAGCCTAAACAGTAAAACAACGAGACACACAACTTCAGTGGTAGATGTGAGAGAGAGAGAGAGAGAGAGAGAGACGAAGCTTACGGGTTACGGCTGCAACGGAGGAGAAACCACCACGCGGAGAAAGAGACCTAGAGAGTGAGACTACTTCACTCGCTTCTTGGCACGAGTGGAAAGAAACAAAATTTCTCTTAAATATATCACAAAATTATTAACTGAATTATCTTTTTTTATATTAGGGATAATTTGCAAAATATCCTATTTAAGATTTGAAATTTAATAACTGCATTTTCTATTTTAGTTTTTGAAAAATACACTTCTTTCATTATGAATTGACTTTTTACCCAAGATATTTTAATCATCAAGATATTAATTCGAAATTAATATATAAATTCGTAATTACAAAAAAAAAAAATCATTAAAAATTATTTTGTTTAAGATAAATATGTGTGTTGAGATAAATATATTATTTTATCATTTAAGCTTTATAATAACAAAGATAAACATGTGAATTATGATTTGTTTTGACTTTATCACGAAGTTTATACATATTTCCCTCTATTTTAATTTCTACAACTTATATAAACAATAACAAGTTACGTTGTTAAAAATTTGTCGCTAAATTTCATCTCCCTTGAAAGTGTTTTCCCTTGTTAGCCGATGTATGATGGGGCTGATATGCACTCATGGCTATCTCGGTATCTTTCATGCTGGCCATAGATCTTTGGTTGATATTAGCAGATCCCATAACTACATATTCACCATCTACTATCATTCCCTTTGCATGCACATATATCATGAAACACTGGAAGTTATAAGAATCAGGTACCTGAAAATGCAAACACTGTAAAAAAAACTTGTTTCGCTGATTACTACGTACTGAGAAGTATGTGTGATATAATATCATTTCATGAAGCTGTTCTTAATATTAGTCATTAAATGTTATACTGCACTGCCACTGGTGGTTGGCATATCATCTGGAAGTGAAAGTTGCTCTCGTTTATCAAGGCAGTAAAAGTTAAGATAATCTAGAGGATGCGCATTTGACTGCACCGACTTCAGTTCTTGTGCTATAACATAATACATCATCTGCATATAGTTTGGCACTAAACACGAAGATTTTTTTTAGCAAATATATATGTTCATATATCAATGATAATCTTACAGTCAGTTAAAAGTCTTACGTGCCAATATAAAATTTCTTGCATAGGTCCAAACTTTGGATCGCCTTCAGTCCACATTGGTATGACGCCATAGATAGCAAATCTTTCTTTAGCTCTAATCTTACTAGTAATCTTCAGTGCCAACTCCATATGAATAAGATTGTCAGCTCCTACTCAATCAAGAAGAACCAATAATCAGGTGCACATGCAATTGAAAACATTTTAGACTATACCCTACGCATTTTAGTTCCTAGTCCAATTAAGAACTTTTCTCAAGGATCAAGACACGTACATGCGTCGTTATAATCAGGCCAATCATAAGAAGAACCAATAAAAATACTGGTTCTCGATATATATGGAATGCTGAGCATATCTGATTATCTGGATGTATGCAGTCTGGATGCTTTTATCAACGCTGCAGTAAATCAATAAATTTTATTGAACAAACGTGTTTGTGAAGTAACTTTGTAATAATAGCAAATAAGTTGATCTACCAACCAGGACCGCAGCCTCATCTATTTTGGAAATCCTTTCAGGGATTCTGAGTCGATAGAACGGAACACTTGAACATGCCAGTTCTTAGGATCATCTTCATTAGAAACATAAACAACTGGATCGTTCTCTAGAACAGTTAAAGTCATATTTTTCTTATATTTAAACTCTGGATTTAGTATCGATATATGTTTTATCCGTAACAAAGAATCATCTAGCCAGAGAGTTTTCCCCTTCAAGTTAAACTCTTTCGAGAGGAAGGAGACGAGAAGACGAAGACAACGAGTTCCTTTATTTTTTTCAAAATAGTAAAATAATTCAAGATATTACTAAAAAATAGATATCGTGTAGATATTATTGGATCAAAATCAAAAGATTCAAATTTATTCTTATCTCTTCTCTAACGATTTATTAAATCATTTTAAAAACAATATATTAGAAATAGAAAGTATTAAAAATGGGCAATTACGTAAATTTATGTATACATAAGTGTATTTTTTCAAAAAAAAAATAATTAAAGGTGTAATTTTCAAATTTTATTCTTATTGGAGTGTATTTCTCCAAATTTTCCTAAAAAACAATCTCTTAATG